>QBDW01027453.1:0-10623 GCA_003261595.1 Maconellicoccus hirsutus | reverse complement strand
TTTACGTTGTTTGTAACCTGTGTAAGTGTGCCGTGTGGCCACTTTTTACGCGTCGCGTCAGCTACGTTGATGGGATTTTTGCGCTTGCGCTGACGCTGAGGGGTACTAAGATCAACCGGACGGGATGTACATACGTATATGTAATTATGTACATATGTATGCGCGTACTATGTAGCGTACTGTACATCTACGTAAGTATGTATGTGAAATCTTGAATGAAAACTGTCTCACGCATATCATTTCGCATCGCAGAAAGCACGTTTTACACGTACGACAGCGGCACAAATACCGCACGCGAACAAAACATACCTCGCACAATCAAAAAAACGCTTTTTCTCGTTGAAAAAGTGAAGCGAGCTGCACGAATAGGAATTTTAGTGGCTACGTTGGAGGCGCATTGTTTTTTAGCCGCTGTAAGAAGAATTAAAAATCTGTGCGCTGCGAAAAAGAAGAAGACTTACGTAATATGCGTCGGTAAACCTAACGTCGCGAAACTGGCAAATTTCCCGGAGGTATGATTAACGTCGTTTGTACTCGTACCTGTACCCTTACCTAGGCTACACTCGCACGTCTACCACATAAACGTAGACGTAGACGTAGACGTAGACGTAGACGTAGAAATACATTGTGTATTACAATTATATCGTACGTACATACAGTACGTATTTACGTGTCTATGTATTATAAGTACACGTTACCAGATATTACGACTAACCTCGATATCGCCCTCAATCGCATACAAAAACCTCACTCACGATATTTATTTTATTACGTGGCCTGGGTGGATCACTTACACGATGGTAGCCGGTAGTGCGGATAAAATCGTGTCACCGGGACCGGGAGTGGACCTGTTAAGCTACGCGACCTACCCACGAGTAGATATATCATATGCATCATTATACTCGTACATTAGGCCTATGTATCGAGAGTTAATAATTTTATAAATTACAAGCCATACGTATTTCGACAGATCGATTTGTTCGTTATGATATCGTGTCCAGAGGTGGAAATCATCGATAGGAAAGAGTACTTTCAAACGATCGTGTCCACGATGGAAATTGAATTGGCGTTAAACGACAATTACCACTGGATGGGGAAATACGTAGCCGATTTCAACGAATTTTTACGCGGTAAACAGCTAAGCACTTAGCTAGTAGGTGTAGGTGTAGGTGTAGGTGCTCTGGGTGATAGGTGATTATCTTCGTAGTATCGTAGTCAGTTTCATGTGTCAACGCTGCGTGACGTGTTCGTAAATGCGAAATTTAACCATCGAACAGCCGATTGGGCATTTATGCGTAAAAATTTTTGAAGGTGTTGCCGTACTACGTAATTATGCTTGTGAGTACAAGCAGACTCGCTAGTTACCGCCGAAACTCGCGTATACTCGTACATACTACGATACTACTCATACTGCGCTAATTAGCTACATACTACATACACACGGCTCCGTTACGAGCTTAGCTACCGACAACTTTTCAGACGTTTATACGTATGTACGTTCATTATTCATTCGTATAAAATATGCATGTGCGGTGTGTGTGTGTGTGTGTGTGTGTGTGTGTGTGTGTGTGTGTGTGCGCGTACGTACGTACGTACCATGTACTCAGCTACTCACGGAAGCCGATTGCGAAAGCAACACACAATTACGAGTAGTAGGCCTATTCGTCGTTTTCGCCGCAACTTGGCCCAGCTGTTCACGTAGTCGTGATAATGATAATACCAATACCATTACCATACCATAAAAAATACAAATACGCGTATATGTACGTTATTACTCGTATTATTCGGCTTTAGGTGGCAGCGAGTATCGGCCGACCAAGAAAATCGGAACAAGCGTGGCGAAAGGGTACGCCGTTGATGTTTCCTTGTTGCAGAACGATTCCCTGGCGTACTACGGCGATCACAACGAACACAGTGACGTCGGCGTTTCGGTCACGTCCCGCTCCATCGCCATTTCGTTGCCGACAAATTCGCCGTACGATCTGAGTAATCGCAGCTGGAGCGGTCTGCGAACGCGAACCGCCGATATTACCCCGGTATCCGAAGTGAGCGTCGGACGCGAAGGAACGCCCGCCGGAGGCTACTTTACTCGCTTCTCCGAACGTGCAACCTAGAGACAGAGAGACGATCGCGTTGCTCCGTTATAACGCGCGTTTACTCGTACGTTACGTACTACGTACTACGTACTACGTACTACGTACTACGAAAACATATACCACTATGTAGGTAGTATGTAACTATGTAGGCCTATGTAGATGTACCTCTACCTCTGTACTTAATACCTAATTACCTAGACTACAGTACCTAGTACACCGTACCTGCGTAGTGCAACTGCGTACATAGTACCGGGTCGCGTGGCCGATTCGTCGCGCCCCTCCCCGCAAAAATAAATTACTTTTTTTTCGCTTCTACTCGTATTGTAAAAATGGCAGCAATGGCTTAAACAGCGTCGAATTCGACGTCATTTTCTTAGGTAGTACGTACTTGATTATAAAAAAAAATCAAATTTGCTCTTATCAATTTACTTTTTCAAGTTTGAAAATAATTGCAACTTATTCGACATTTTTAGTATTGATGAGAACTACCAGCGTGAATTGCAATTTTTCAACTTGAGAATCGATCGATCGATACGAGTAAGAACAAATTTGATTTTCTAACGAAGAAAATTATGTCCCATTCAATATTGGTTTAAGCCATTGCAAACATTTTTACAATACGAATGGAACCCAAAAAAAAAAAAGTAATTCACTTTCTCATCGGCTACCCGCCGGTACCCAACGTACGTACTACGTAGGTAGCTACCAGCTAGGTACAAGTATAGGACAAGTATAAACCTTACCACCTGTTTCATATCTACACACGTACTGTATCGTACTCGTATATTTTATACACTAGGTAATAGGTATGTCCGGTTGATCTTAGTACCTCCCTCAGCGCAAAAATCCCATCACCATAGATAAGTATGTACCTGTGTAATACAAAATAAACTATTTTGAAACTTAATCGATGTTTATAAATCGTTATCGTTACTTCGATTACAATGAAGAATTCAAGTAGCAATGGTTCAAGATTAGTTTCATTGGAATAAGTTACACGAGAATCAGTTCAACAGACGTAATACACGACTATTACCATTTTCCACACACGCTGCGACGGCCGACGCGCCCACCACCAAAGGCGGCAAAGGTCGCCGACCACCGCGGCGCTCCCTACGAAGGCCAAGCAGTTACTAATAATGTAGTCAGTCCTCTGTTCGATTGGCCCACGCTCTAGGTGGCACGCCAGAAGACGCAGCGTACCGCTACACGGTGCCCCTGGTGCGACGTCAAGCCCCACCACAGAGCCACTCCGCCGTACCCCCAAGCGTGACCATCCCTGCGAGATCTTCGTCCCATCAGCCGAATCTGAAATTTCCTTCCTATTGACAGAAACTTTATTGCCGAGAGCTAATTCGCTCTGTTTGATTAGTGCTTGAACCGTTTTTTGAGTTTGAATTGTTACCTTTAATATTAATAAAAATTAGGAGAAGATACGACTTGCCAGTTGATTACTTTATTTACACCAACTATATGTATATACAGTGCACACACACACACACACACACACACACAATTATTTTACACTACCGGTAGCTCCCAACGCCTCCTGCAGCTGCACCAGCAGCCTTGGCGCCATTTTCATGCGAATCATCATCCTCCCACCACAGTTCTCGTAGAATTCCGGGGCATATTGATATCCGTAAGCAAGCGACCCGTCTCCATAGTCGCGTTCTGAGGTTTGCGATTTGGTAGCGTATTTCCAAGTGGCCCGTAATGATCTCCACTCGTTCGACTTCATTTACCAACTTCTGCATAATCTGTTAGACCTTTTCTGGTCGGTATACCTATTTGGTCTGATGGGACATTCTTCACTGTGTATGGCACTGGGGCCATATAATACGCCTTGCTTACGCCCGTGGATCCCAGGGCTTGATGTAACCTCAACTGTTTCTCGATGTCATTGCAATCGAACGGAGGACTACATTTAGTGATTGCCCGGCCTTCGTAGGGAGCGCCGCGGTGATCGGCCACCTTTGCCACCTTTGGTGGTGGGCGCGTCGGCCGCGGTTTTATGTATCAGCCGTCCCAGCGTGTGGAAAATGTTCCGCGTAATAGGCTTTCATTTTTACAGAAACGTGATTGCAGCTCATTAATAATCACATCCAAGGTCCAAGGCTGGATATAAAATTTTTACTCTATAATCAGTTTTAGAATTCACGTTATCGTTTCTAAAACGGCGTCTACAATAAATTGTTCGAATTGTTTTGGAATTTTGCGAGTACGTTTTTCACATTCTTGAGTATCAATACAATTTTCTTTGCATAAGTCGAGAGTCTTTGTATATACTCGTAGTTCTTCAAAAAAATTATTGTTTTCACGATAATTTTCCATATTTTGGATCAGAGCTTGCACAAGTATCGATATTTGACTCCTCTCAGCTTGCACAGATTGTAAGTGGTCACTTGCGCCTTTAAACTCATATAACAAGTCATAATACATACTTACACAGATTAAAAATGAACTTTTTTACGTTTTGTAAATCACTCAACTGAGAACTGTGCTAGTACTCCCTAAGTACTCTAGGTAGTAGGTACTAGGTACATGTACATATGTACTACACAACTATGAAAACACGAAATGATCGATAAATCGATTGAAGTATTTTAATTTTCCAGGCCCGCCCTTGGTTCCGCCACTGTCTAGTACACCTCAAAATATTCCTTCTTCACCTTTTCTCAAGATTGCATTTTTCATTGAAAAGAAAGGGGGGAAAAAAAAAGAAAAAAATGTGTGTAAGATTTTTCCAAGTAGGTATTCAAATACGTACGCGTATTGTAAATAAAGAAAGTTTTGAAATTGTAAAAAAATTCTTTTAACTTGTAATCCATTCGGTAAGTGTTAATCTCGGCAGTAAATCACTTTGATAAAATGATCAATTTTTCGGTTCGCAAATTGTCAATTTACCAGCTATACGTTAACGTAAATGCTTAGAGGTTCGGTTACGTGCCAGCGTGTAATCACTAAAGGGGCTGCGAGATGGAATAGGTAAGGTACGACGACGAAAAGGTACACAAGATAGAGACATTACTTACTACCTAGTCCTAGCCTACATCTCTACACTCTACAGTACATAGCTATTAGCCAATAGCTACATACATACTAGGTATCGAATTACGCGTAGTCGAGGAACGACACCTCCAAATCGTTGCGTTCGCTATAGCAGGTAGCAGGTACTAGGTACTAGGCAGCCAGGTACAAGTACATACGAATAAGTATACTCGTCGTGGTAAGTATACGTATACGTATACGTATACGTGTACTTGTACTACATACATACGTACGGTATTACAATCATACGACGAATACAGTAGGTACTCGTACATGCATTGTAATTTGTAATACAAGTACGCGACTATCTCTAGGCAAGTAACTAGAGTACTAGATGTAGTTTCTGACTAGTTCTACAACTATAGCTCCAGCTCCAGTTCGCCAGATAGACACCTATGGGTGCACCTACCACATACTGTTTTAGGTATACCTCTACCCATTACTTGATAGCTAATCGTATTAGCATTAGCATTAGCATTAGTATATTATACTGTGTAAGTACGAGTACGTCGTCGGTTAACAACGAGGCACGAGGATTAATGTGCGGGTGAAGTATGAGCCAGGTGACGGCGTGGTGCGGCAGCGCGTTCCGTTCGTCCCTTCTTTTATCGATCGTCTACGCAGGTAAGCTACGCGTACACAAGAAGATACTAGATACTAGATGGTAGATAGGCCTAGCTAAATACTAGGTAGAGGCACACGTCTGGTACTTTTGGTTAAAATGTCTAAACAACAGCGCATATGGTGTAAGCTGCAGTGCTCTGTGCTCTTCACATTCGTCGTCATGTTGAAAAAAAAAACAAATGCGTAGACAAATACCTAATAGAAGGAAAAAAAAAGAAAAAGAGGAGACGAGGAGAAAACGAATGATTGATAGAGATTTTTAAAAGTTGTCGTGGTTGTCGTCGATGCAAAAAAGTGCGACGACTGCACTTACTTACTTACTAATTTCCTTTCGTTCGTTCTTTCTTTTTGTTTGTTTGTTTGTTTCGTTTGTTCGTTCGTTCGTTCGTTCGTTCGTTCGTTCGTTCGATCGTTCGTTTGCTCGCTCGCTCATTCATCCATCCATCCATCCATCCATCCACTTAAGGTGCTACTGTTTAAGCGAGACTCGTCGCACTTCGAACAAAGTATTTTTTCCTTAAATATTTTTTTGGACGTTAGACGTTGATCGTGGGCATAGAAATGCAAACAGGGGAAGGGAAAATGGGGGAGAGAGATGCGCGCGAATAGCTTGTCTTGTATTACGTATTGCTTTTTTCATACCACACGGTTGTTGCTACATATACCTGCATATAAATATGTATGTATGTACGTATGTACGTATGTACGTAGGTAGGGTACGTAGGTACTAGGTGCATGTATTCTGCACGCGTAATAGTCGGATTCGCGAAATCAAATAACACAAGTTCGCTCGCTGGCATGCGCAAGCGCGCGCGCGCACGCACGCACGCACGCACGAACGCACACGAACGTACTATTATTACTATTTTTCGTTCTTCCTTTTTTTTTTTTACTACAACAAAATTAATGCTAGGAGTAAGTCGAATATTGCGATCGCTGTCGTGAATACCCTGTCCATTCAGTGTCCACAGTGTCCAGTGTCCAGTGTCCAGCATACCGTCTGGTATACCTGTGTATACTTCATATGTAGCCTATATTTACCAGTAGTAATCGTACTTACGCAAAATTCACATCGCGTCGCGACCAATCGTATCGGCAAAGTTTACTTCTTTCGTCATTCTCTCATTTATCGTCGCCGTAGCCGCAGTTGTTGTTGTTGTTGTTGTTGTTGCTGCTGCTAATGATGACTGTGTTTGATTTTTGAATTGCTTGAAGTTCGCGCATCGACGTCGAATGTATTATTTCCGATTTACTTCGAAGGAAATTATTCGCAACGCCGCGCCACACCACACCACACCACGACACTTTACGGTGATGAAGGCTGGCTGATGGCTATCCAGGTGTCTGGTGGCTATTTAGTTGACAGCGGATATAGCGGTGGTAGCGACAACAGTGACGACAATAGCACAACGACGTACGGGTCACGCGTCCAGCTACGATAAGTAAAAATTTGTACTCTCAATAGAATTTGTAGCCGTCGCTTCGAGTTTCTACAGTTTTTCATTTTTTCATTGTTTTCATTTATTCGTTATAGCTCGAACACGAACAGCGATGAAATTTTCAGGTGTCGACTTTGCAGTGCATTCGCGACACGAGTTACGTTCGTCATTCGTCGACGACCAATAATTGTCGGCGTCGTTTCGGTGATGCCGAAGCGACTACCGTGACTGAGCTAAACGTCGCGTCGTACCGCGCCGCATTTATAACCGTGATGTTTTTACGTAATTCGACGAGTATGTTAACACTATTCACGTAGTTTACTAACTTTTCTATTTTGCGTCGTACTACGTAGTACTACGTACCCGTACATCATCGACGACTACAACCGTCATCGCCGCCGCCACCGCCACCGCCACCGCCACCGCCACCGCCGCCACCACAACCACAACAACCACCACCTTATTAGAGCCGTCACCACAAGTGTCTACGTATTCGTAAAAAGAAACGATGGAATTCTTCCTCAAGTACATACTTTGACCGATCGATGAAGAATGGGATTATCGCGAAAGCGTCAAGCGAAACGTTAAAAAAGTAAGTTCATACACTTGGATATACTCACACGCAGACGTACATGCTGGTAGGTAAGGTATATGCCGAGTACCTACCGTACCTACGTAGGCCTACTATGTACGTAGTACGTACTACGTAGCACGTTACCACTCTACCTAATCGTACATCATCTTCTTTAAACGTCGTTTAATCGTTCACCAAAAATCTGTATCTGTCTTTGCATAGGCCTACGTAACGTGTAGTATTGTTTAGCGAGGCGTCGCGTCTCGTCGCGTCACGTCACGTCACGTAACGCTGGCCGCCGTCTCGCAGTGAAATTTGTGCGTTTCCGAAGACGCGATGCAACACAATTAAGGCCGGTAGATTCGGAATCGCGATTGTTTTCTCAACGACATTTGAACGAGTTCTAGACGTGGTGCAATGCGTATTCACTCCACAACACAACACAGCAAAGAGCACGCACGCGCACACACGCACGCGCGCGCACACACACACACACACACACAGACAGAACCTGCCAGCCAGGAGATGGCGTGAAAACTCGGTTGCGCGTTCGAAACATTGCATAATCTATTTGCCGTAAATATCGTGTTACTACCGCGCCGCGTTGCGCTACGCCATACCCCAACCATTCTGTGCAGCTAATAAAATTGCATATTCGATTCGCCGTAAATACCTATCACATTCGTCGCTATTGCCAATACCATGCTGTACTGTACTGTACTGTACTGTACTGTACTGTACTGCACTGCACTGCACTGCACTGCACTGCACTGCACCGCTCCATATACCCGAACCCGATAGATAACGCATCGATTATACCATCATTGTTGTAGAACGTAGGGTAGATACAAGATAGATTTACCGCGGGTGGCCGATTGATTGTGGGCTCCCCTATGAAAATGAATTACTTTTCTTTCGGTTCTACTCATATTGTAAAAATGGCAGCGATGGCTTCAACATGTTAAATTGCTCATCATTTTCATCATTAAAAAATCAAATTTGCCCATATCAATCCGTTCTAAAGTTGAAAAATTGCAATTTACGCAAGTACGTAGTTCTCATCAATTCTGAAAACACCGAGTAAATTGCAATTTATTCGTCGACTTGAAAGTGAATTGACAAAAGCAAATTTGATTTATTTTTTACTGAAGAGAATGATGTTCAATCTAACATTGTACAGGCCATTGCTGCCATTTTTATAATAAAACCGAAAAAAAAGTGTAATATTTATTTTCCTGAGAGGCCCACAGTCAATCGGCCACCCGGCACCCGGCACCCGGCACCCGGCACCCGGTATATGGTATACGTGCGAGTAGGTATCTACGTATGTACAGTAACTCCGGTTAATGTTGGTACCGCTCAGCGTCAGCGTCAGCGCCAGCGCCAGTAGATAAGTAATACAAATAAATCATTTTCAACCCTAATCGATGTTTATAAATCGTTATTGTTAGTATTTTGATAAAAATGAAGAATTTAACTCGATACAGTAGGCTTATTAATAATTTAAAAACGAAAAATAATCATTAATCATTGAAAATCGATGATTTAGTTTTTTTGTGCTATAATTTGCACGCACTGACGTCTCTATTTACGTTGTTCGTATTCGTAATCTGGCCAAGTGTCGCATATGGCCACTTTTTACGCGTCATCGGGGATTTTTGCGTTGGCGCTGGCGCTGACGGGTACTAACACAGGCTAGGTATTACTTATACATATACAAAACTATAAAACAAACGTTTATACGTAAACGAGAATTATATTATGTGTTCGCAGACGATATCTCAACGAAATACGCTAATTTGCTGAAATAAGTAGGGGAAGCGCACGATCGGTAAGTAACCAAGTACGTGCAGTGCAGCGCAGTGCAGTGCAGTACAGTACAATACAGTTCAGTTCAGTTCAAAAACAATACCAATCACAAAGACTAACATACCGAAACACGTAGAAGACTACAACCAAAAGGACGCGACAAAGACGAAGACTACAGCTGCCACTCCAATTACCATTACTGCCGGCCGTTACCACTAAAACAAAAAAACGAACAGATAGAAAGACATTAATACGTAATATCGATAATAATAAAAATAGAGGAAAAAGAAGTAATATTGGTTGAAGTAACTGCGATAGCAATAATAATAATAATAATAATAATAATAATAATAATAATAATAAAAATAAAGGGAAGAAAAAAGAAAAGAGGAAGAAGAAGAAGAAGTAGTGATAGTGATAGTGATAGTAGCAGTAGTAGTAACAGCGGAAGCAGAAGCAGACGAGGAGGAGGAGGCATAGGAGGAAAAGGAAGAAAAAGAAAAAGAAGGAGGAAAACAAAAGAAGAGAAAAAGGCGAGACGACGACGACGACGACGACGACGACGAAGAAGTGAAATCGTATTTGTCGAAAGAGAAAAAATCGAATCGACAAACGAACGAGCGATGCCATTATGTGGCGGTCACTACTTGACGATGGCAGTGACCATATGGAGTGTTTTGGTCGGATGTCAGTGTCAGAAGCCGTCTTCAGTTTCGAAACGGCACGACGTCTATATAGCGGGATTTTTTCCTTTCTCGCCGGAGCTGCTTCCCGAAACCGCTACCGGTCGCGGCGTAATGCCCGCCGTCAAGTTGGCCATCGAGCATATAAACGAAAATTCGGCCGTATTAAGAAATTATCGTCTGCATATGTGGTGGAACGATACGCAGGTATCTAACTATCTACGAGTATTTACTGTACGTGTACATCTACATAAATATATACAGATAGGTTAATTGAGTGGTATTTTGCGGACCGCTGGAGTTATACGTAATACTATTTCCAACCCGTTTCGACGATTTCCAACCCG
>QBDW01027445.1:0-14381 GCA_003261595.1 Maconellicoccus hirsutus | reverse complement strand
CAAACTGCATATTTCTATCTATTTTAGTAATTGAGGTATAATCATTCAAAATCTGTAGACAAAAATGAAAAAAAAAAAAAATTTGAAATAGTATACCACTGTCCCTGTAGCCCGGAGGTTAGGCAAACATGCATACATGGACTCAGTTTATGTTACACAGTTTCTGGTTTGAAGGCCTTACTTCTTCCCCAGAACACCCTGCATTTAAGTATAGAATGAGTTTTCAAGTATAAATTGGCGACACAACGCGTTCGTTTTCGTGCTATTAGGTTATATTTTTTTCTATTGTATATGTTTTTTGAACGAATTAATTTTATCTGATGATGGTTTAGATAGTCAGCTTTTGAATTTTATTCACGTTTATAAGCTCCGATTATAATGTGTTCATACTTTGTATGGTTTGAAAACATTCCCATTCGAGACAATCAAAAGTAACAAAAGTGATTTTTATGAAACAGAAACAACAATGGTAACAAGTGAAAACATACATGAAAGTTAGTTTGATCTGTTTCAAAAGTATGAGATATCGCGACTACGTGAGTGAAACGTTACTGGAACATCTACATAAAATTCAGAATGCTGAGTAAAGCAGACAGGAAGTTTCCGAGATCTACCCCATTCCCCATTCCAATGAACACAATTTATGACAGGCGCAGGGAGATGAAGATTACTACGATCGATGATGAATACAATAAATTTATCCGCTTGCGGAAAGCTGAGAACAATGAAAAAAGTGTAAATGATCCATAACTGAACGCAAGACTGAGAACAAAATAATGGAATTTTCAATGTGCGTGAAGTTCATCACATAATTCACGTTCAATTTGGTAATCTAAAATGTTCTGCGTATTAATTGAAATGTAAAAATCTACGCTCATCCAGCAATCCTCTGAGAACAAATTCTTGTAACTCAAGGATGTATTAAATAGGAAATGGACATTTCGATTATTAAGTAACAGGACTCACATAAACGACGGTGATTATCATTGGTTTTGCGGCGTGAGATACTTTAGTTTAAAGAACAGGCTAAGTTGTATCCGTCATGACAGCAATAACAATCAGCTTCGGGTATGATCACTAGCCGTATTCTTTTCGCATTCGTCGAGTAATGCGAATGGCGTAGAGAACAGTTTTTCCACATAAAAATAGTCTTTCCTGCAGTAGACCGAAGTCTTTCATTCATTATTCTGCAAATATAATATAATAGAAATTGAATCATACCTTTTTTTCTTTTTTTCAAATTAGTAATTACTCTTCTTGCGTACTTTCCAGTAGATTAAGAATTTCAGTCTCATTTTCCACACGCAATTCATTTTCAAATACAGGTAATTGTAAATTCTTGTCTGATATCAACCATCGATTCATATGATTTCCTATTCAATCTAAAACCCGTAGAGTAATTTTCTTTTAAGTAAGACAACACACCACAATCAAGTAAAGATCTAGAAAACCGATCCCATTGAGGTTGGGGAATTGAGGACGTGCATAATTACCTTATCGAATGAAAAATAACGTGCAATCAACCCAACAAATTATCATTACTTAACAAAATAAATGCCAATTGCCAACTATATGCAAAATCCGGCATGGTGGCATAAGCATAACGGCCAAACTCAAAAACCGCAAAAAAATGAAACTTCCAAAATCGCAACGTCAAACGCAGTCAAATATCACGTATTGCTGGTATCGCTACTGAGTAAGAGGTTCGGAATAAATATGGACATTTAAACTCCCATATTCGAACAGACATCGACTAAAGTGAGATGGAGACGTACAGAAAGTGTATATAATACGTGACGTACACTAACACACATTGCGAATGAACGACTTTAATTCATGTGACTGATTCGGATGAAGAATGATTAATGATGGAAGAATAACTGATAAGAAAATTATTTTATTATTTAAATTTATTAGTGACATGCTGAGGATGCCGTATAAATTCGTAATCGTAACCTTAAACTTTTTAAAATATTCAGATTTAAAAATCACCGAAGTATATCGAAGTTGACTGTGTATGAATAATTGTAGGAAACATCATGAAAGTGGTGGAAGAGGAATCATCGGATGAAGAAAACGCTCGACTTCGAGAAGCTTTAGATCCGCAAATGTTCGATGATAAATCTACTAAAATATCAGGTATATGTAATTGAAATTGTTTATTCTCTTTAATTTTCATGTATCTAACTGATGAATATGTAAATTTTCAGCAGAAAATGTAAATCAGAGAGACCCATCAAAATCTACCTCACATAAGCACAATGTACTAAACGTTACCCCACAATTTCAAGTTTTTATCGAGAAACGTTTATCAGAAATATTGAACGAGTTCGTCAGCTTTGCAGATAATTTTAAAAATGAGAATTCTTCATCTTTACGATAATTTTTTTTTCTAGAAGTATCGAAGAGTACGAAGGAACCACGTTATTGGTAAATTCGTTTCGAGCAGGTGGAGTGAGACTGTTCAAAGACTCCGCGGAGATTATAACTGACGAAAATTTTTCTGAGCGTCCTAACGTTGCATCAAATTGTAGAGTTGAGAAAAATACAAAATCTTCTAAAAAACACGATTCGGAAAACGAAATGATGGAAATGGAAAAAGTTCGTTCAGCTGCTGTTTCGTCCGAATGGGTTTTGGAAAAACACGGTGTAAAAGGATGGAGTACACCGAAAGGAAAAGAAATCAAGTTGAAAAAAAATACAAGTGGAGAACTGGAAATCATTTCTGATCCGTTCGTTTCAAATGATGGTAAGTTTTCCTCTACCGATTAGGTGCGAGTTTTTCTATTTCGTAGATTACCTCTGTGATACTTTATAAATAATTGGGAAATACGTCGAAATTTCACGTCTCATGATGTGATTTTTTTTACAAATTTTAAAGATTAATTAATTTTTGTTTTGTTGCTCCTCCATCAATTCTTTAAAATTCGGACGGATAGTTCATGTGATGACTGTGAAATGAAAAACAACATATGCTAAAAACGGCATTTACCAATCACTCCACTTCAGCACAAATTACTAAAAATGCCATTTCTGGCATCAGTTGTTTGTGGAAGGTTATATTGAATAAACTGGAATTAACAATGCACGTGCAAGTGAAATCAAATCAAACTAAAACAATGTTATTATACAGGGATTCAATTAATTTTTCCGCATAAATTTTAATATCGATGACTAAGTTATTGTATTTGTACGTAAGAAATTACAAAACAAAAATATTTCTGGAAAGTAGAAAATAGTAATCTTATATGGTGGTGTTAAATTCTAACTTCATGAATGAAGCTGTATGTTGGAGAATATATTAAATTATCATTCTTTTTTGTCAATTTCAAAGTGAAACATAAAATGTTGCAAGGACGTGATGAACATTACGTCCGCGACTCGGTTTTAATGAAGTCCGTAGAAAACTTATCGCCATTCGTAACCCCCTCTCTGCACCATAATGCAATTCCAGCGTAATGTCACTACTGGAATCTTTGCAAGTGGAAATCAGTGATGAAGTGAACTCGCTGTGATAGCTATGATAGTAAACTTGTTGAATTGTTGATATCGTGGTCAATAAACTGGTTTTATCGCCTTTATGCGACCTTGTAAATAATCCTCACGCCATCCCTCTCTTGATATCAAGTTTTACCGAATCAGATTTCAATTAGGTCTTCCCTAAAATTAAATCAGTATCGTCTGTTTGCCGAAATACATTGTGCGGTTTTTCATTACTTGTTCTTGGCCAAAAAAATTGGAAGTTTGTGTGGTGAGTTTTTTGTGTTAATTATTTTATTTATACGATTTGATTTATTTTTTGTAATTTTAATCCTGTTTTTCCTCATTTTATTTTTCACAAAAATTTATGTTTATTTTGTAATATATGTTGAAAATTTATGATATAAATGAGTTCATCGAAATAATTTGTTATAATTTATTTTGCAATTGAGGAAATAAGAATCTTAATTTTTTGCTTAAAATTTCATAGCAAGTTGTATAATTTATCTTGATGAACATAGTTATTATAGCATAAAAGTAATTGGAAATTAAAAGCTATCATCGAAATTGAAATTTTATTTATTTTAGTTTTTAAAACAAAATTTCATTAAAAAAAAAATAGTCATCTTTATTAATTATAAAACGTGTTCAGACCGTTGTATTTATTTTAAATACTTTGTAGTAGTTTTTGCGCAAAAAATCCGTTTGCTTTGTGCATACTAACCACTTGTCGCGTAAAACAAGTTTTTTAGTTTTAGATACGAAAAAGAAATGTCGAATGACCTTCGCAGTCAGAAATTTTGCTAAAAAAATAACATGATGGAAAAACATTTCTTAGAAAATCCTTCCTATTAACACGAGTTATTTTTCGTTTAACTATAAGTTCGACGGAAATACGTATTATACCGATGAAAATTATTTATATTTGTATGTTTCTTATTACGTAAATTCATTAATTAAAAATGAAGGTTCTTTAACATTTTTTTCTGCTTCCGTTCAAAAACAACGCGAGTATGAGCAAAATACTGATCAATCTTTGACTATAATATATAAATGTACTACGTACATGGACTGCTATTAGTTCATATCGTGTGTTTTGAAGCGGAAAATGAAAAAGATGAAATCAAAGTGCGCATGCGTAACATTTTGGTGTTACAGTTTTCATCATCATTGATGAAAATTTTGATTGAAAACAGTGAAAAGACGAAAAATGTAAACATTAAGTCCAAAATAATGGAAAAATTGAGAAACAGGATTGCAAACCAACAGTTTTTAGTTGATGCATGCGCAGATTGTTTTCATCTTTTTCTTTTTCTGCTTTAAAAAACACTTTTTTGTGTACATCAACTAGCAGTCCAAAGTGATCAATAATCAAAATAAAATTGGTTGAAGTAATATCGATGTGATTGCAAGTTGAATGGATTCACCGTGACAAGATTTCATTGAAGGATTTTGGCTCAACGGCGTAGATAATGTGACAATTGATTTCCAAAGTTTTTGGCATGGCTATAATCTCAATTAAGACATTTCTTTTTTGTGGCATAATTAAAGTATGAATTCCAGTGCCAAAATTCCTCCCTCTCCCTCTACTTTAACTTCAAACACAAGGTATTTTACTATATTCTTTGAAAAATGACAATGATCGAATAAGTTGAATTTCTATTGAATTTTGAAGTTACCTTCGACGTCGTTCAGATAAGCAATTCATCATGTTAACGTTTGCATATTAAGTATACGTATTTTTTATAGGGAATGCATATTGTAAGCAACGGTAAACCATCGCTAATTTATTCGCACAGCGATGCAAGTTTTGGTTGCAAGTTTTTATTATAAAACGTGTCAACTGTATAGAATTACGCTACTGGCTTTCAATACTAATATTCATGTTGATGTGGAGATAAGTAGCTATAATTTTTATGCTTAAAATTTCGCTACTTCGTTACTTTTTTTATGAGCTCCTTTGTAGAATGAAAATCTCACTATCTTCTTTTACGACATCATATCAATATTTTAAACCTAATACGATGTTATCTTCTGAAAAAATTACGAAATATAAATAGTATGAAAAATTAGCAAAATATATAGACATTCGAAAAGGATGCGGTTATGTAATTTGACACTCGTTATCAAGGTGCTGGTTATAAACTGGTTATGTCTTATTGGAGCATTGATATATACGTATTCTTACTACAGATGTACGCAATGATAATCGTTCTCTGATTCTTACATAGGTAATATATACATGTGCATTCTTTGTCTTGCCATAACCTGTTGAAACGAACGATGACGTTCACGGTCGATAAATTACCGAGTACTTTCGTGACGGTGTATTTGTACTTTCGATGTTCGGAAAAATATCGGACTTGAATTTTCATATTAGAAACAATGAAGTCGAGAATATATGAATTGAATTGATGAAATGTATCAATCGTTATCGTCATCCACTATTGGTGTCTGAAATTTTGAAAATTTATTAAACCTACTTTTGTCAACGGTGCAATATTAACACTTGTACGTCAACATCGTAAACAATATTATAAAAAATTTAAAACTCGATGTAACATTCACCTTCTTACAACACACATGGTACAAGCTGTGCTGAAAATGTTCCGCAAATTACTCGCATTAAGAAACAAGTATCAGCTTTTAAATAATTACCGGCGTTATTTTCATAACTTGTTTGATACATAGAAAGGAGGAAAATAGCGTTGCATAGAGGCAAAAAATACTATCGAACCTGTTCGATTGCTCTATTTGTAATAGTTTTTTATTCAGATGAAAATTATGTTCATTAAGTCATTTATTATATAATGTTGCGAGGCGTTATTTTATCACATTTTCGTTGGTTGACATTGCTCAGCTTTTCGATCTACCGTAGGTGACTCTAAGTGATGAAATGACGAGATAACATTGATCTGGTAGCTGATAAGCGCATAGACGTGTAAACAATTAAACATCAAAATTGCCGATACGTTTGGCGAATAATTATCATTATATATTGCGCTAATTGTAAGAACTGTCTTGAACTACTTTCATGAAGTATCATTAGAAATGTACTTATTAATAAAAAACGCAATTTGAAATTGATTTCAATCTAACATGCGCAACGCAACGAAACAAGTAGCATCATTTAATCTACGAAATAAATAATAATGAAGTCAAATTCGACGTGCGTAAATTTTTAATATTTTCATACATTCATTGAATGGAACAACGTGTCAGAAGGTAGAAGTTCGTACGTGATGTTTGACGCACCGACGAGAAGTGAAAAGTAGGTAGTCGATGGGAATTTATGGCAAATTTTATCTATAAAAATTTGATCCTGAAACCATGAAATCGAACTCCGTAAACGTAAATTCTGCATTCATCGTCAGAATCATTTGGAAAATTCATATCGTCATAAAATTAGGATTAGATGCACTTTGGAAAAAATCATTCTCATTTGGATGAATTTTGAAAAACAAATATGAAAATCGATCATTTGTCGTTTTTGAAATTCTTCGCATGACTTAGCCTTTGATTTTATCTAATTACGCAAAACTTGAGATAATTTCGGAAAAATTTTCAAGATGAATAAATCTTTCTCAAATTGAGCTCACCTTGAATACCGGACAGGACAAGAAAAAAATATTGTACATTTTCAGGTTAACTCGAAAGTACACGAACGGCGTGTTTGAAAGTATCGTAACATAATAAATCTATGGCGTCCATTTGTTACGAAATATCTGCAAGTCGTAAAAGTGAGCTGTTAATATCTTTCACATTAGAATTATTAAATGACGATATCAGCGTGTCGCATACATTGAAGATGTTTGTTTTTGAAAGTGATTATATTGTAGATTGTGAAGTTTTCCTCGTTGCGTTTTTTCGCTAATGCAAAATACTCGTCCGCCTAAACGCTTGATTTCCGACGTACTTTCTCGCTATAGGTGCGTTCATGTTGTGTTTAAATTATTTATATTCTTCGTACATACATTGATGTAAAATGTACTATCGACCTGTGGGTATCGATTAAATAGAGCATTAAATACACCTTGAGCACTTAGTGAAGTGAAAAAAAAGTTCCTGCTGCGAAAATTTTGCATGAAAATTGTCCATTAAGGGATATCTACTTACTAAACTTACTAATGACTATAATTTATACATTTGTCACTTGTTTAGGTATTTTGAATTTACTTTCATTTTTATCATCCTTTTAAAATACTACTTTAATAAAGAATATTCTTGGAAGATTGTTATTCTAGTCGTTTCTAGTAAAAATGAACAATTACCTATGCAGCATTTTATTTTGTTTTATTTTCAAGTTTATTATACTCGTTATATCCATCTTTAGTTCTTTACTGTATTTTTTTCTCGAAAATTTTACCAACATTTATTCAAAAATTATCTACCAAGTGCACTTAATTTTGATTTCGTCCTAGTAAATTACTTAAATGATGAATGCATGATACTCGATAATAGGATGTTATTACGACTTGAAAAAGATTGAACAAAGTTCTTCTGTCAGCGTTTTGCGCATTATTGTTGAAACACTAATAGCATACAAATAAAGCTTATAAAACAGTCACCAGCTTCTTTTCCTGGTAAATAAGTGATATCATATTCAAGTCATTCTGCAATCTATGCCATGGTTTGAGATTCGTAGTCGTTGAAACTTCTCAAATAATTAAAATATTTGTATATTTTCTCTATATCCTTTCTATACTTGGGAAACGATTTATTTAATCGTGTAACATGCTATTGCAGCGTGATGAAAAAAAAACGAAAACGGTTGAATTCTGCAAAATCCTGCAGATAAACATGTAGGAATCTTGTTACCAATGTATCATTTTTTTTTCTTTGCCGTAATATTCAGATTTATTACGCTTGCACAGGTTTAGTAAACGCATACCATATGGAAAACTAGAAATAATAATCTGTATGCTTCTGAAACGAACGATTATCGATTAACTTCGCAACAAAATAATTTCCAGAGCTTGTAGCAATTTAAAATAGAAACGCCGTTGGCTATAATATTGAAACACGAGGTGTGTGCCGCGTTGGTATCAACAAGTTTGTTCATTTGGAATGGAATACCGAACGAGATGCAGTTTTTTATTATAAAATTGCATTTTATTCGTAGAATGTGATAACGAAAGATGAAATTTCGCAATGGTAATGAAATTTGTAAAATTGAATGCAAGATCGTAGTAAAATGTGGCCTTGAAATGTCCTTAATACGTAATAATTATTCACTCGACGTTAACTTTTTATCAATTTTTTTTCATATTCATTTTCGTGGAAAATTTTTTTTGGAATTTTTTAGATATATGTTTTTGTTGAAATTAATGTTCCGGTTGAGGTTGTTAAGGTTTTTGAAGAACGGGCAGTTTTTTATGTTTGTTAGCATATTCTTCCAGTACCTCGATGATCTAGACCTATATTTTTAAACTTGCTAAATTTAAAATTATAATCAAATGAATATGACGCACTGATCACATACTTTGTAGATTTAACACAGGTAGTAATAAGTAAATGACGTATAACGTAGGCGATTTAATATGTTTACGCATCTGTACAACATATTTATATAACTTGTCGGCTAAGTCCTATTCCACGTGGTGTGATGCAATTACGGTCAAGTTACTCAATGTTATTACCTTTGCAAAACGAGTTCTTTTTTCAGAGTCGATTTAATCGATTTATTCATTTCTGGATTCCGAGATGTGATTCGAATAGCAAACTGGTTAACGCGAGACGGTTTTGTAGATAAGTTCGTCTCGCCTATCGAAATGAGACATCGTTGGTTCGAGTTATTTCTTAATCATAATTAGTGATATCAGCTACTAGCACGATTGTTATTTTACGAAATTTACTCTTCGACTTGTCGCGGTAACTTTTTTGTATTGAGATTTTGAAATCCATCATCTATCAGAGTTATAATTTTCGCTTTCAAAATTCGCAATAAATCAAACATTCTTCAAAACACAGTAATTTATTTGAAAATTGAAAAAAAACCGATGATGAAAAAAGATTTCAAAATGGTTAATTGTTTCGATGGAAATCGAAAACTTTTGCTCCGATGCAAGTCTATCAAATCTGTAGAAAACCTCAAACAGCAGAAATGAAAATGTGGAATGTGAACCAGCATAAGTAAAACAATACCGATCATCGAAATACAATTAAAATGGTGAAACGTCGATAGTACGTAGTGAAGAAAGGTCATACTTTTAAACGATTTTTATCTCACTAAGTAGCGTTTAACTATTTCTATTTTTTTCCCTAATAAAATGCATCTTCTATACGAAATTATATTTTAGATTACATTCAAGTCAAGTTCTATTCGTTCGTTCGATACTATTTTAAAGAAAACAAATCAGCCTACTTCTTTGACGTCATATAAACATCATTGGAAAAAGACTGAACTCGAGGCGATGCGTATTTGACAGCTCGTAATTTCATCCAAAATTTTTACTTTTAATCGTGCTAAAAAAAACGATAATCAGGTAATCTGACGAGGAAATTTAAATTTTATTCCATTTTTAGCTACGAACCTACGATAATTAATAGCAAAATAGTTCCTAATAAATCGTCAATTCAGTTTACCAGTAATTATATTCTCGTAAAATGTAGGTATTTAATCTGCATGCAACCTTGGCCCGATTTTTATCTATTTATTTCAATTATTCCCTTGAGTAATCTCGATTCAATCGGGGAAAAGATGAGGCCAAATTTTTGTCGTTGAAGACCACGATGTCACTTAAAATGAATTCTATAGTGATTGCGTACACTCTATGATATTATCTGCGATAGTTGGCAAAGGAATCTAAAATTGAAAAAGTTGGAAGAATTTTGTTGATATTTGACCATCAAATTGGTATTCGTACTTCATGTATACTCGAGTAAATATTACGATCCAATTTCACTTTGATAGTTTTTTTTATGAAAGCCACTTAGTATGAACCTAGCTACTTTACCTACCACCTATTCAGTGCTTGCGATACTTTTTTATTAATTTTTTGAATTCTTGTCACATTATAAACTACAAAATAAAACTTATAATCGTTGCATCGGTGGAAAAATGAATGAAATATTGTTTTCGATGTGTAGTAACATCTCAGCGGCCGTGAAACGATGATCGTCGTTTTACGACTTGTCTAAATCGTGATCAATCATCTGATGATTTTCATAAAATACTGATTGCTTTTTAAAATTCGAGGTCGAAATTTATGGTTTTTTATGTATGTTACTCTTTTCCTATAAATTCAAACATTTACCTGTAGGGTATGTGATCTTGGTTGTAAAAATACGTGGTATAAGTATTTTCGTTAATTGAACGGTTTTGGTTCCTTGAAATAATTTCTTCGCGATTAAAAAACTTTAATGATTATGGAACTACGAACTTGCAGTATTATTAGATCACTTAGACGTTTACATAGTTTTTTGTTTCGTATAAATGTTGTATCTAATTTAAAAGAAATGCAATCATAGTTTAAATTGTCATTTATTTTGAAGATTATTGTAAAAAGTTTCGAAATAATGCATCGTATGTCTGAAAAAAATGTCAATTGATAAAAGAGACACTTATGTGCGATTTAAATGTACAACTATCATTCGGAATTTATGAACGAGTATCTAATAAGTCAAAGCAAACGTATATATTTTAGATATATAGGTAAGATACCTATCTAATTATATATGAACCATTGTACTTAGTCCTGGTGTCGGTAAGGTGCGTAAAAAAACTTAGTTTGTGCGTGTTTGTAATTACACTCTTCAAATTTTGATTATTAATAAGCGAGGTCACGATGTTGTTGAAAGTAATAATGATTTAATGATGGGGTTATAAAAAAAATTGAATTTTTGGAGTCATTGGATGAGCAGTGAAACAATAAGTTCTTCGTAGGTATTCTATTTATAATTTGTTATAATATTGAATTGCATAATGATAACGATGATGCTGTCTTTTTTGGAGTACCTAGTTACCTACTGCCAACTAATAAGTACTGTTTTCAATGCCAATTGGAATACTGGATATGGTTCAACCGGTTTATCATTTCTAGTTGATTTCTAATTACGAATATTTAGGTGTAAGTCCTATATAGGTTGACGATGGTTTCTTAAATCACTGAACTAACAGTTTTGTAATCGAACGAATTGAGTACTGCGAATTCGGCTAATTTTCGTTTTGTCCATTCGACGAAATGGGCAAAGCGAAAATTACCGTTATTAAATTTGTATTTTACTTTGTGATGTTCGTTTTCCCGTTGAAATTATGAATGATAATAATTTTCGAGAAATACTTAATTAAATACAGTACGTATAACTACATAGTTACAAAATTCCTACTAAATATAGTTTCAATTTTCATACATGACGAGGTCCTCGAAAGATGACAGTTTTTTTTCAAGTATCAATTTGGATTTTGAGTCCTTTGTTTAGGTGATTCCACCAAGTACAATTGATATCGTAATTAATGGCTGTTACGTCCAAAAATTGAGAATTGAAACTAAAAACAAAAGTTCAATCGTGTATTTAACTTCAGGTTATATTTTCAAATCGACGTTTCCTTTTTTCTTCAACTTGTTCACTAAAAATGTGCGAGGACGTCAGGAAGAAAAGTAATCAAAAACATAGTTTATTCCTTTCGAATTCGTCCGCATTTTAGCACAATTTTAATATACTCGTATACGATACTGAACCAGTTTTTTTTGTATTGCCGGTGCAACTACGTCTTTTGACCTGATATGGTGTTGTTACAAATTGAAATACTAAATTGCTAATTTTATTTGGTTTTCGTCGAATATAAAATAAATTAAAACAAGTTAGGCGTATATTTTCACGCGTTGCACTTATTAGGTTACACGACGACACCCAACGAACTTAATTGGAAGATTACATTACATAGTAATTGACACTTATTGTTTGTAAAGACGACTTTTTAGTAATTAAATTCACGCCTAATTATTCACGATCGTTTATAAATGTTCATTAACTAATTGGCTACGAGGTGATTTAAAATCTTGTACGCTTGAACTGAGATATAAATATTCTTACCTATATATAGTTTGGATATTAACTCAATGCATCTATTCGATGTGATAAAATTGGCATTTCTTGTTTCTCTTAATAACTAACCGAAGTGTACCTGGTTTCATAATGATTGCCGAAATTTAAATTAGACAAGAAAGACGGGACACGCATCATGCTAAGATTTGATAGCTACAAATTTAATTAGTCTACCTGTTCTGTAGGTATTACTATTATTGCGGCTGTTATCTGTTGAAAAGCGTCCAAGGATTTATTTTAATGGTTCATGGAGATGCTAACATACATTTAGGGTAAAATTTTTAGGCAGTAGTGTAAAATTGACGTAAGCCTATTATTAGAGCGACTTCTTCTGGTAGGTCAATTCCCTGTGTGATTGTAACCTTATTTCATACGAGTTCGTACCGCTGCGGTAATTCTTCTTACGAGGCTCAATATGTGTTTTTGTTACCGATGAGTGACATTAGGTGAAAACAGGGCTCACGGAAATTACTAAGCTTTGAAACAAGTGGAGCAAAAAATTAATATTATCCAATTTCGAAAGTTTTTTTTTTATGTTTCAAAATTAATGAATTTTGAAAGTTTTTACTTCAGTGTCTGAATGATTAAAATTTGAAACGTGCCAAACGTTACTTTTTTCAAAATCGAGATTTTAACGGATTGTGATTTGTCATTTTTTTCTTAATTTTGAGGAGAAGGGATTTATTGAAGAAATAACCCAAAAATTACCAAACTTCCATACGCGTGAGATATAAAAACAAAATTAATTATCTGAAGAACATTTTTTAACGTTCGGCTGCTTTGATTTAATTACTCTATTCAATGAATTACTTCATGTAAGCTTCTTATTTACTTTCACGGTTTAATCAATTCATGAACGAGAAAATCCCATTACGTTTTTTTATTATCTTGTAAAATTTTGTTTTGGTGTTTAGAATTTTGTAAAATTTCATTCATTTATCAAACTGTTTTTTGTTTCACGTAGTTCAACACCGATTTCCTTTTTATTGCAGGATTAGTAAAATGAAAACCAAACACCCTTTCATGTATTTGGACGTGGAGATTCCAAAAAATAAAATTGACGCGGTGGATGCCATTCGAATGTGGCTTTCTTTCCAACCTCATATACCAAAACTTTCCGGTGAGTAGCTTCTTGAAACTAATAATTTTAATCGAGCAGTTAATTTTTGTCATGTTTTTAATAAAATCAAAGACCTACGTAAATATCTTGGATACGCCTTGACACTGCAGTGAAACCCATTTATTTTATTATTTTTAATTATTTACGGGTTGAAAATTCTCAATCTCGAGAATTTTGTAAACTAATAAAAATAAAACGTTTTTAAAATTTGCTATGCAGGACACCCGGAATATTTTTTATTTTGGTACCCGGAAAGAAATTTATTTGAGGAATTAAAATATGAAAATTGGAAATGCTTTTTGCATTTATATTTCTACTTGTTGGGTATTTTGTTAAAACTTTAAAAAGTATTATTAATTGCATGCATGAAAATTATTCGCTCTTACTAAGTGCCTAGTTAGTGTAAGTACCTATGTACGTTACAATGTGTGTACTTTTTATTGTTTTTTTCATCGCTATATTAAAATCACAGGTGAATCGTTTTATCAAGTAAACAAATAATGGTGATAAGAATAAAAAAATATGTGTGTAATGACGTCATGAGTCAAGTCTGAAAACCCCCGAAACGGAAACTTGACGTTAAAGTGTAACGACATTTTGGGTGCTCGGGTGGTTTCGGACATTCACGCTTACGTTCGTGAATTCAAACTTGGTATTTCTTAACGATAAGCTCGATCCGCTCGTGAAATAATGATTGTATGTATTCTTAAACCACGACTTTGATTTTTATTTT
>QBDW01027434.1:0-12334 GCA_003261595.1 Maconellicoccus hirsutus | reverse complement strand
GAGAAATTTACTGTAAGATTATAAAACAGAGATCTATTTCCGTGATTGCGGTTTGTTTACATAAGGTGGGATTTTGACGCAGTGGGCAAATGACGCTATCATTTTTGCCGAGTGGGAATTTGACGCGGTTTGGGTGGGCTTTTGTCGCGGTGGGCTAATGCCGAGGTGGGCTGTTGACACGGACCCGGTGCTTCACTAGCGCAGCGTAATTTTTTATTACATACGAATAGTTCACAAAATCGCCGACTTGGGACAGAAGCAGCTTTCAAAATACTTTAGTATGTGATAGTCTCACCGCAGCGCTACATGTACTCAGCAGCTGTAAAGGTGATGAATGAATATTGAATAGCAAAGGTAAATTAAACGCAGTTTTTTTCGAAAATCTGGTATAATTTGAAATACCTGAATTTATATCATTTGTTCTATTATTCTCTAACAACAGATGTTCATGATTCCACTAGACAACTGGAACTCTGAAATTATAGTTCGACGAATTAATTTATAAAGCAACTTACTAACTGAAGGATGGAAGTGTTCCAAAAAAAGTGAAAATTCGATAATGGGGTTTACATAACCCTTTAGATGCATTTATTTATTTTGTTTTCCGGTACTTTACGAAATCACTACTAATATAGACAAACGCTCCATTAAAATAACGACGAAAAGAAACTTTCATTTCACATTCTTAAAATCGTATGTTAATTTAAAATCACAAGAATTTTAACAAGGAAGTAAATAAAAAATAACAATACTTAAAATTACAAAGAAAAAATATAGGACAGGTTCACTCTCCGGCATTTTGCTGTTCGTATTCCGATACTAAATCAATAAGTGATTTTTCAGCCATGGTAAATTCATCCTCATCCATACCCTCTCCTAAATACCAATGCAAGAAAGCTTTTCTTTGTTGCATCGTTTGATATTTTGCTAAAGTTTTTTTAAAAATTTCTATAACGCTAGTTGTATTAACGATAAATGTAGCCGAATCAAATAATCCTCTCGAGGGAATATTACATACAGCGATTTTCATATTGTTGGATAGCCAATCGACGAAGAATTGATCATTTTCTTCTTGTACGTTGTTCATTTCGTGTTCAACTTCGGTAACTGACATATGGCCGCGGAATATAGCGGCTACGGTGAGATACTTACCTCCACGAGGATCACTAGCTACTAACATATTACCAGGATCTAATATACCTCTGGTTAATTCTTTAACCGGTACGTTGGGTTTGACAGCGCTAAACTTAGTCGTTAAAGGCAAGAAGCCAGGGATGTAATAATGTAGACGAGGATATGGCACCATGTTCACGGCCAATTTTCTCAAATCTGTGTTTAATTCCGCTGGGAATCGAAAACAAGTGGTTATACCTGACATGGCGATTGAAACGAGATGATTTAAATCACTAAATTGAGGTTTTGTTATCCTTAATGTATGATTACATATATTAAAAAGTGCTTCGTTGTCTACGCAGAATGTAGAATCTGAGTATTCTGTTAAATGTCTTAATGATAATACTGTATTGTAAGGTTCAACGACAACATCTGATACCTATTAGGCAAAGTTGCAATCAAATTGTGCTAAAAATTCGACGAAATTACGATTTTTCTCACTTTTTCCGATGGAATTATCGAATAATTATTCAGAATCGAATCCGGATAATCTTCTTTTATTTTGAACATCATCAATGTTCCGAACCCGGATCCGGTGCCTCCGCCGAGTGAATGCACCAATTGGAATCCTTGCAAAGAATCGCATAGTTCTACTTCTGCTCTGTTCATCAAATTTAAACAATAAATTATTTATTCATCAACAAGAAAACTAATCATTACGTTCCCATCTACTTGAAATTACTAAAACAAAACTCCGCAATTCTC
Source organism: Maconellicoccus hirsutus (assembly GCA_003261595.1). NCBI lineage: Eukaryota > Metazoa > Arthropoda > Insecta > Hemiptera > Pseudococcidae > Maconellicoccus > Maconellicoccus hirsutus. The sequence continues at coordinate 10,456 of QBDW01027434.1, read as the reverse complement.
ACCGAACTACTTCCATTAACGATTCGATGACTTCAGGGCCACCGACATAATGTCCTTTAGCGAAATTATTCGCCGCTCCGATGGCACCAGCTATGAAATTATTCGTGTTGAATAACTGAGCGCTATTATCTCCTTGAATGGAATGCAAAACGCCCGGTTCCAAATCTGTGAGTACAGCTCTTGGGAACCATTTCCCTTCTGAAAATTAAATCTTGATTTGAAATGTTTCCACGTACAAAGTGTAAGATTTTCGTTGGCAAGTTTATACCTTGTGTTTCATTATAATAAACCGAAATACGTTTAACTTGAGGTGGAAATAATTCGTAATATTCTCCTTCTCTGTTTATTCCATGTTCATCGGATACTACTTCCCAAAACTGTAAAAAAGAAACGAACTTTAAATCATGTTCATGATAAATACGCGATTCTGATCAATCCTAAAAACCGGTTAGTCACAATATCAACAATATGACTTCATCACAATAGACGACATAATATGGATATTTCCAGTTTTTTATGCCTACTTCAAGTAACACCTAATCAATTATGCAAGTGAAAAGACCATTAGCTTCATGTTCTGCGAATATATCTATCTACTGCAAGAACCATTACTTCCTATCTACAAAATCTACAACTTTTCTCGCGTCATTTTCCTAAGCTAACCAGTTACACAGATTTTACGGTGATTATTTTCGTAATTTCTAACAATATATAACTCGTTACTGCATGACAGAACTCACCTCTTGGCCTACACGATTACCGCATTGTCCAACCTGTATCGTAATTATTTCTCGCATTATAAATTTTCACCTCAAAATGTTTTTAAGCGACTCATAAATGTGACGCATTATTAAATTACCAAAATAACATTTCAACAACGAATTACAACTGGAAACCAAACTGCGCGGATTATACTACTAATTTGAAGGATATTTTTTGAATTTTTTATTATATTGATTTTCTACAATTACATAATCAACATTACGAATTTTATCAGTTTTTTAATCCGCAGTCAGTAAATTTTTGCCACCGAATACTAATCATTTTGGAAAAAAATATCCCCTATTTTTGACACATTTGTAAACAAAACCATTTATAAATCAATATCGCTCTTACAACGCGATCATTTTTGACGAAAATAAACTCGGTACGTTTTATTAAACGAGTATAAAAATTTGTACATCACATGAAATAAAATTTTAAAATAAAATACACCGGAATGAAACATAAAAGTGATTTAACACACATACAATTGTGCTTTGACTAGAGAATGACTAGAATACGATGATAATTTCAAACTAAACAACATCAATCACAAATGAATACTTCGTAGAATACTTCAGTGCGTTTTCGATCTTAAATTAAAACGAAAATCTTCCACCGTCAATCTGGAACAGAAGAATGAAATGAAAAAATGAGTCGTTTCGATACCCCAAGTTATACTACGTCATTATTCCCCTTCCTTTTTATAGGGTATCAAATAAAAATTATATTTGAAATTGAAATACTCTAGAAATGACGAACACATCCTCGTTCCAAAAATGTTACCAATTATGTTGACACTACGGTTTCTAAAGTATGTTTACTTATTTAATCATTTCGCTCAAATAGATAAAAAACGTCACACCTGTTTCCTCGTTTCGTTTGAAATATACTCGTAGTACGTTTCCTAATTTCATCAATGTGTTCAAGTTTTATTTTCGTTGTAATTTAAATTTAATAAAAATGTCGTTCAACAAAAAAGTCATCTTTTTAGTGCTGTTTTTAGCCGGTAAGTTTTACGATGGATTAATTTCGATGTAAAAAACGTAATTTCAATTGCGATCGTGTTTCAGTGATTTCGTCATTTTCAACGGAAGTTGAAGCTAGGCGGAAAATTCTCAGAGGTCGAAAAACCATCACAAGAACATATTACCGTAAGTTAAACTTACTATTAGGTTAATACTCGAAACTCATTGCACTTTTAATTGGGAAAATTACAGGTGGTTTTGAGTTACCAGGATGGGTAACCGTAATTTTGACCAGTATCGGAATACTGGTCGTGAATGCGATTATATACTTGGGTTTGAATAAATGGATAATTAACAAAAACGAGCCTCAGCCTGTTGTTCAATACAGAATGGAACACGAAGTTTGAGTGTTTTTTCGCCATTACATAAAGATCTTGTAGTTACTTTTTTCATATTTTTAATATATTTATACGAAATTATTACCATTTTTTACCTGTTAATTTGACACGGTTTGATTCGATTTCACCGGAAATCTGTTCCGTTTAAGTAAATGGTATGGTAAAAAGTCACATTTCGATTCCCATATGAAAGGAACATAAAACGAACGAGTGAACCAAGGCGTTCTAAAAACGTTTTCAGTTATTCATTTAGCAACAATTTCAAAAATATTTGTTGAAATTGGGCTCACCTTTCGTCTAAGTATTTAGACGAATAAATGGCAGTCCAGTTACGATGAATAGAATATAAAATTCCACTTTGAGACGCCGCTTCGTTATCCGAATCAATTAGGTAATCGCATCGATCGATGTCGACCTGCAAAAAATGTGAATTATTTTTTCACTGTGTCGTTTTTTTTTGTATTATATGGGAATAAAGACTTTGAAAAAATTCTAAAATGAAGTTACATAAATAGATTGTTCTTTTTGCATCATTTGAGCCATTTCGAAGTCGCCTTCGATATAAAATCCGGGTATTTCTTCGCTGAACGGTGGCTTAATGAAGTTCATTTTCCATCTATAAAATAAGTAAATAATTGTAGCATAATTAGACCCGTAAATGTGTTCAGTAAAGATTAATAAATTTTTCAAATAATAAACGACTATTACTTATCGGGCAGAAAATAAGAACTAGGGAATCGTTCCCATTCCTTTTCGATGCATAAATTCACGTTATGTTTCTTTGTTAAATTATTATCGACGTTGGTCAGCTCGATGAAAATATCCATAGTTGCGTGCGAAGCTATAAAAAGTGTCATTTATCTAATAAATTAATAAAAAATGAATACGTGACATTGAGAAAAATACCTTTATAAGAAGCAAACATTCTTGAAAGACCTAACACGCAATAACAGAATAAAATCACAAAGGCCAGTTTAACGGTACTTCGAGTATAATGATATCCCTTTTTAATGAAATACTTGAACCATAAAACTTGCAAAGCATCGATACCAACGGCCGCGTTTAGGGCGATTAACGGATAAATCGGAAATAAAAATTGTTCTTTCTGGAAATAGATAATAAAAATTCAACTGTGGTATTTTATCGCCTTACCAAATTAATTACCTTGGCAGTTCGAGCAGCGAAAATTAACAACCACAAATATAAAACTCCTAAGGACAACTTATAAGGGTAGCAATCTTGATTACGAGGCTTTTTCGGCAGAATTTTCTGCATCCAAATCTACAAAATTACAATTTATCGCGAATTATTCGAGTATAATGTACGGCAAGTCTTCAAATATATTTTACGTACCACTAAACAAGGAGTAAATAATGCCAATACAAATGATATGTTGAAGTTTAAAAATCCATTTGCTAAATAAAAATGCCAAGGTTTAGAGAACGCTTCAGGATTCGCTGATTCTGAAAAACTATGCTTCAGAACATTCCACGAGACAAATGTAAGCTTTCCATAATACGCAGAATCGGTATCGAGAACAGGAACCTGTAAAAGTTGAAGTTTCACCGTTTTTTCTCTATAAAAATTTTTTTTCCAAGTAAACTCACCAAAGCTGTTACAAAAGAAAGCAGAAAATAAGTCAAGAATGTTTTTCGTTTCTTTTTCAATACCACCATTTCGTAACCAATTGGTAACCTATGGAAGATAGTTTTCATTATGAAATAATTTCAGATTTTCAATATTTAGGTAGGCCTAATTAAACTAACCCGACAAGCAACGAAAACGACCAGCTGATGAACACAGATAAGAAACTTAGAAACACGGCCAAGGCGCGTTTTTTATAAAACCAGGATGCCATTATTAAAAACGTAATGTACCTGAAATGAGAAAATTTGTTTGAAACTTGTATATTACGCGTTTATTCAAGTTTTATTCTTACATGCAAAAACTCGACGGTAAAAATGCCGTGCTTGCGACGAACATACCAGGACTGAATATCAAAATGATCAATGTCATGCGACCGATATGTATTCCAAATTCTCGACAAACTCCCCTAAAAACAATTAAAATCGTTGAATATTTCAAATGACGCCATAAATTCGCGATATATTAATTTCTTACTTGTAAAAAAATACTTCGGATACGGTACAAATTACCGCTAAGAAACAACGAATAAAATAAAACAACAACAAACGACTAGGATGGAATAATTCATTGTAAGCCCATGCTGGTACAACATGTATCAATAAATAAAAATACGACTTGAGTGCGTATTCTGGAGTGTACTCCCAGGTTTGAAAACCATAATTGAAAAGTAAATTGTGACTCTGTAAAAAAAAAGTATTAAAGCTGAGTACACAAACACATCGACAAAGTAATCCTTACAGGTTCCCAGTAATTGAAAGTTTCGTCGGAATCACTTATGTGAAGCCAAATCGCCGATATAATTCTGAAGCAAAATATCGCTTTGAAGGCAACCGTAGGAGGTAAATAAAAGACCGCAGATTCTTCAGCTCCAGCATCTCCATAACTGTTACTGTATTTGGAAAGAATAACGTAAATCAAAGGAAATTAAAGTTTAAATGATGAATTACTTTAGAGTAGCTTCATCGACTGCTTTTTCTTTTTTAACTTTGGTTGGTTTAGTAGTACGTTGTTGGTGTTTAAACAGAGATCGATTGCGAGGTGGCATTTTGAACCGGAGAATTATAACGGTCTTAAATTAAGTTTAACAGCGGCCATCACGAAAAAAGCTCGAACTTATTTCGCTGAAAAAGTTAGTAAAAACTAAAAAGTTCAAAATCACATGATTTAAAAACAAACCAAAAGCAGTGTTACCAAATATAGTTTTTGTAACTTCGATCGAAAATTTTTTACAGAGCGCGCTCCTGAAGCTCTTCGAAAATTTTTTCGAATAAAATGGCAGCACTGCAATACTGCTTGTTTTCGTCGATATTATTATTTATAATGCCAAAAATAGAAAGCTGTAAAAAAAATTATTTTCAAAATTAACCTCAATTTGGCCAATTTTGAAACTAAATTTCAATACATTTTTGAGTTAAATTTATTCGTTAAGTAATTTAATTATTACATTTTATTGTATTTTACCATAATGGAGGAAGATAACGATGACCAGTGGTTATACGGCGAAGATTCAACGTCAGAAAAACCTTCGGGTAACGATGAATCTACTGATCGACCAGAACCTGACATATTTAGTGAAAAAGAAACAGAACCGTTTATCAATCCTCCGGATGTAACAGATGACAACACAGTATGCTTTAACAAAATGACTCGCAATTTGCCCCTAAGTTATGCAGCATTACGATCAATTGTGTTTTTCAGGTTGATTTAGAACCTCCAATAATAAAACCACCAGGTGTGAGCAGCTTCGAAGAAGGATCAGTTGTTCCTGGCGAAGAGGAATTAATGGTACCTCTTAACCCGCCCATAATCAATCCCCCTGATAGTACTGTAGAATCTGATGAACTTCAAGAAAATCAAAATCTGAGTACGTGTTTCGTTGAAAATATTTTCGTCGAAATGGTTTTAATGATTATTTAACTTTCAGCTTTAAATGGCGAAGAAAACGCTGAAAATGGTGAAATAGGAGATAAAACTAACGACAGTAAATTAAGCGAAGGGGAAGATGAAGACGATGAAGATGATAATATTAACGTCGTTATTGGCGATATACGAACAACGACTAATTATAATTCCAACTTACACATAAAACGTGGCAACTTACTCACATTAACAAAAGTAATTACTTATTAGAATTCGATAACATTTTATCAATATGATTCGTGTTTCAGCATTTCAGATTAATATTTTTGAGGAGGCAAAGAAAGCGTCTTATCGATCTGTAGGGTTCCTTTGTGTGATAATAAAACCTATAACGTATAACTTGCAAATTAATTTTGCAGGTCTATAACCGTCACAAGCCTAATCATTATCAACAACAGCAATTTCAGGTATTTTTGCTTTAAATGCCGAATGCTGTTAGTCATATCCATCTTCTTTGTTATTATTTTTCATTTATATTTTAATGAAAAGATTTTCTTCGCTTATTACCCATTATTCATCGTATTTCCATCTGTTTTTTCAGTTATTCATCGAATAATTTTACATTGTTTGAAGAAGTTTCAACGTAGATCGGCTTTCTTTGCTTTAGTTTTTTTTTCTTTTTTTTTTGGAAAAAAAATTGTGTCAATTTAACGAGATTAGGTGTTCAAGTTGCAAAAATAGTCTATTTTATAAACAGTTCAATTGACACGTATGGATTAGGTACTTTTTGAGTTTTCTTTTGTTTTATATTTCGCTGAGTATGTTTCCTGTGTGACTATGTCGTTACGGTAAAGTATGAGCTTGTGAATATTTTTATGAGTATTTCTACATACTTGAACGTCAAAATATAATAATGAATAATTTACCGATAACGTTATGTCGATTTCGAATTACATTCTAATTTTGTCCTTAGCAAACTGGAAAATTCGCTGTGGACGACTTTGAAAGTGTTGGCTTAATTAATGGCGTACCTTCGCATGAATTTAATTTAGATAATTTAGAAGATAAACCATGGAGGAAACCAGGGGCTGATATTACCGGTAAAACATCGTAGTTTATTGGACCTCTTTCATCGCGATTTTACTAAATCATCACTTCTTTAGATTACTTCAATTACGGTTTTAACGAAGACACATGGCGAGCGTATTGCGAAAGACAAAAACGTATGCGAGTTCACGAATCCGGCAGCGGACTTATACCGATGAATCAACCATCTGGTGTTAGCCTCATACCTAATGTAAGCGTTCCTCCTCCAAATCTAGTGGTGCCACCTATGGGTATGAACAACGCTGGTGATACGAATCCCGGATCTATAAATGTAATCGGTGGACCCAGAAGATCCGATTCGTTTGCTAAAGAAAATACTATTCAGGTAATTGATCAATTATTCGATGTGTTAGTCAATTCAAACGTTGATTGGTCTAATCCGTTGTTTTTTCAATTCCAGGTTATGACCGCTGACCGACGGGAATACAGTAAGAAAAGTTTCACTCCTGATTTATCAGTACCACCACCCGTTGTGCCGCCCCCATATGCGAATATGCCTCCAGGAATACCACCTCCGTGAGTACCAAACATCATCCGTTTTATGCCGGAATCATTAACATGCGTGTTTTAGATTCCCACCTATGAACCAATACGGACCACCCCCTGGTGAATATTTTGCCCCCGAAATGGATCCTTATTATCACGCTTACGAACCTCCTCAGGACCCTAATTGGCACGGACAAGTAAGTTTAATCTTTCACATCGTGTTATTCCGTATTTACCGATGTCTTTTTTTAGCCACCTTGGGCTGGAAATATCGACATGAAAAACATGATTCCGCTGAGTAACGGTAGTGATGGCCAGGCAAGAGGTGTGAATGGAGCTTCCGATGCTAAGGTAAGCTTCTCTTTTACCAATACAAGATAAATCCATGCTAAATATTTGCATTCTTTAGCCAAATCCCGATAACGTTGCCGGAGTTAAAGTGAAAACCGAACCCGAAGAAAGAGAAGGTTACGAGCATGACCGAGATAGGAGTAGAGATTACGATAGGGATCGAGATAGAGATTCCAGACATCGCGAAAGGTATGTTGATTTTAAATCGCGAAGTTTTTCTTGAGTTCATTTTTTGAATTTCTGTCTTAGCAGATCCCACAGGCATAGATCGCGTAGTAGAAGTCACGAAAGAAGATCGAGGAAACATAAATCGCGTAGTAGGTCGCCTGGATATAGAAGTCATAAGAAAAAGAAATCCAAGAAATCCGAAAGATCCAAATCAGACAGCGATTAATGTGTTGTGTATTTTATATACTTATTTTTCTCTTTTTTCTATTCAAATGCAATTTGTATCGTTTCGTTGCATTATATTTATGAAATTATTTGATAAATAATCAATAAAGGTGATATTTCTCTAGTTGTGGAAATGTATTCAAGTTCATTCTTATAATTTTCGGTGAAATTTTATGCTTTGAATTATTCGTATTTTAACCAAAAAGTTGTCAAACCTGTGTTTCATCACTACTGAACGTCTTGAATCGTTTCAAATTCGAATTACTACTTATTTGTCTTACGAAAACACATATTTTTCAAAATTCATATCGAAAAACGTCAAAAAAAAGAAATCCTTCAATGAAATTGATTTTTTGAGAAAGTGAAAATGAATTATCGTAATTTTAACGTTGTCGAACTGGTAACACTGATGCATTCCACTAATCACTTTTCTTATTAAAACGTTAATTTATGTGATGAAAATCACGTTATCTCGACAACTATTGAACTTGGACAAAAAATAACCCCGGAAATGGATTCCTCGTACCCGAAAACCTAATAAACAACACCTCATACGTCCCAATCGCTTTTATAAACCGCGAAAAAATTCATCAGGAACATAGAACCTCCTAATACTTCATATACTCCTAATGAAAATGGTGTTTTTTACGTCAAACTTTGACGATATCGAATTTCTAACGTGTTACTTAAGTTGCCTATATTGACGTCAGAAGGAGTAATTTCATTTTCCCTTTTTGGCCGGAAAATTAAAATAGGGGAACAATGCTGAGGGAAAATTTATTTTTATGGCGAATATAGTGGATTCTTCGATGCGAATTATCGCAGTTATTTTAATAAATACATTTTTTCAACAATTCTATTTAATTGATAAACTAGCAAAATCGATGGATAATGAATATGAATTAAAAACTGGTGGTCTTGAGAATTTTTCTTCTTCGTTTTTATCATATTAAACGGTGAAAAATGTCTTCTATGAAATATCCACGGTTCTGTAGATATATCACTAGACTCAAATAACATTTCGTCACGTTTACTTCATTTATAAAATCCTTATCAATTACAGAACTCGCAATGAGAATAAATTCGTGACAATTCCGCCGGATCTTTATTTTCCACGTTAAAACTCCACCGATCGTATTTCAATTTGAAAAACAAACCACAATAAACAAAATCGTTATATTTTGCTTACTCCGATACGACATTTCACTTGCCAAGCATAGGCATATCGCATAGAAAAATATCCGTATACAAAAAAAAACAATACATCGAACAAGACGCGTTTTTTGTTACAATTTGAGCAGAAAAATTACGGTAACGTAAAAATAATCTTTTAAAACCGTCAGTAGTATATAAAATACGCGATCCTGACTCAGATTTTTTTCAACGGTATTAATGTATAAAGATCATATTGTTGGAATAAAAAATTTGAGTGCTTTATTACGAGGACAAATACACAAATATACTCATCATGTAAATATTTGTATGAAATGTCATAAAAAATTTGAATTAGAATCTGACTACAACTCTCATATTGAGTCCTGTGTTAATGGTAAACAAAATATTCAAATGCCATCCAAAAGAAATAATATTAGGAAATACTATTCATTTGGTGCTGAACAATATCATCCCTATACCTTGGATCTAGATTTTGAATGTACACTAAAAAAAATACAAAAACAAATCACAGAGACAACAAAATATATTCATAAACATGAAACAAATAGTTTTTGTTTCTATTCTGAGAAAATGGGTGCAGAATTAGTCAGATATAATAATCAAGAGAAGTTAATGAAAAAGTTTAATCAATTATTACAAGATCATGGAAAAATATATCATAAACTAAGAATGCAAAATGAAAAAATGATTTGGGGTGAAAAAGAAGCTATTTTATTTGAATCAGTCACTTGTTGTCATATCTGCAATAATGAATTTAAGAATGAAAATGAAAAAATAAGGGATCATGATCATTTCACTGGAAAATTTAGGGGAGCTGCTTGCAATCAATGTAATTTAAATTTGAAAATGCCCAAATTCATTCCAATATTGATTCATAATTTGAAATATTAGCCCAGTCAATCTAGACATTTTTGGGTCGATCTCGTGAAAAAATTCAAACCAAAAATTTTTTTCACGGAATCGGTCAAGAACACCCGTCACGGTGAACGTGTTAAAAGTCCCCAGCCGTAAGTGGTGTGCCAAGTCGTACAGGGGGGTTGGTACCTCGAAAAACGCGTTTTTGCGTGATTTTTGGCGTTTATCTCGAGAAAAACGGCTCCTAGGTGAAAAATAGTTTAGTTCAAAATTAAAGTACATAAAATTTGCTATAAGAATACGAAACGACATATTTTTGATGAAGTTGAAAGACAGGTTACAAAATGTCCTTGTATGTTGGTACCTCGAAAAACGCGTTTTTGCGTGATTTTTGGCGTTTACCTCGAGAAAAACGGCTCCTAGGTGAAAAATAGTTTAGTTCAAAATTAAAGT
>QBDW01027413.1:0-16775 GCA_003261595.1 Maconellicoccus hirsutus | reverse complement strand
TTCACCGGTAATTTATGGTATTTACCGTCAGTCTTTGTAATTTACCAGTGATTTGATTTATGTAATTCACCGGTAATTTACCGGTGATTTATGGTAATTCACGGTAATTTACCGTCAGTCTTTGTAATTTACCACTGATTTGATTTATGTAATTTACTGGTAATTTATGGTAATTTACCGTCAGTTTTTTTAATTTATCAGTGATTTGATTTACGTAATTCACCAGTAATTTACCGGTAACTTGTGGTAATTTACCGTAGATTTTTGTAATTTACCAGTAATTTAATTTTATGTTATTCGCCGGAAATTTACAACGATTTCACCATAATTTGTAGTAATTTACCGTCATTTTGCATATTTTACCGCCAGTTTACGTTAATTTCCTATTGATTTACCTAAAATTTGCGGTTTTTCGGTGACTTACCGTTAACTTTCCGTATCTGCGATAATTACCGGTAATTTATTATATTCAAAATTTGATGAAATTCGGTTCGCTCGTTCTGGTGTGATGAGGTCACAAAGAAAACGGTAATTACTTCATATACATAGATTATTAATAATGGTTCCCAAACCAGTAATCAAACAATAATTTTCAAATTGTTGGTAGAATAAAAAATTACCAAAAGTATTTCAAAACCTTGTTGCTTTTACTTCTTCAGAATACGTGTAATATTGAATTTTGAAAAAATCAATCCCAAATAAGATTTAATTTCAAGATGGCGTCTTTTCGACAATCCCAAAGCTAGTTTCCCTCGCTTTGATTGCATCCGTTACACACATCCTCACCAATCATCAACTATCGACTTGGTGTTAATTTCCACTTAAACCCGTAGTACCATCACCACAGCGTAGCTTCAAGCGACCCCCCTCACAATGGCGGAACTACGTTAAGGTCGACGGTATCCAACAACGCCCATTATACTTTCATTTTCATTATACGCGTCTACGACCGCTAACCGTGACATTTGGCCCGTCCTAAGAGCCCGACTTCGGCAGAAAAAACGTGAATAGAAGCACACTACAAAACTACAACCGCTACAGATTTATCTTCACAAACACATACGCATAATCCGACCATCGAAACAAAACCTCGCTATCTGCGATCACGAATACTCACGACGTTCATAAACTGGTCGCCATCATAAGGCGAGAAATGCGAGCGAAAAAACGCTAAAATTACGAAACACCCTTCAATGTCGAAACACACGACGTCGTGCGCGAAAAAAAAAACTAACAAAAAGGTGACACCGCATTCGTAATCCGATTACGTGGTCTCTGAAATAATGGAAAATTTAAAAAGGTCAACGACGAAACTGCACCGAGTTGATATTTCAATCAACCCCCGGACATCGCACCCTTCACCAAACTCTCGGCTAATTACTCCGTAAACCAACAATACCACAAAGCACGCGAGTTCGCCATACACGGTAACCGGTTCGCGTACAATAAAAAGCCAATAAAGCCGGACGCTCGAACAAAAAAACCGCATCGTTCGTTCTTAAAACAACAGCAGCGTGAATTGAATAGACGACGAATTAATTCCGGCCAAAGAAAACGAGCTTTTTTAACACGAAGGCCACCGCGGAGTTATAATTGTAAATAAATCCGCGTTGCGTATTCCAACACGACCAAATTACTCAATTTCCTGCTTATCCGATCCCTCCCCGAAGTATTTCACCATAGCCCTCTTTTCTTTCGGATTGTTGGAATCTGTCGCGTAGCTCGTGAGTGAAGCGCGACGCACGTAACCACGTGACTACGCCCCGCGGTTACTGTCCGTTTCTATCGAAAAAAAAACTAATTAACTCGCGCATTTTTCGTGTTATTTATTCAACTAATTATAATACACGAATATACGTGTTTGAAAGTCAATCGATCCGTCGAGATGATTAATCGAATTTAAAACGAAAAAATACCAGTCGACGAGTTACTTCATCGGGACCATATCTATGGGCATCTAGCATCTCGCTAATCAATTTCCCACTAGAGTATTCATTATCAACCGAAAGTACAGATTTGGTAGCCAAAAAAGATAAGCTGTTTCCTGTCCGCGTCTACGAGTAGATTCGATCTCGATAGCATCGTCGAGGAAACGAGATAATTACGTATGATAGAAGAAAGCGCGTAAATACTTGTACTTCCAATTGATTCGATTAATTGAGGGGCCCAGCGAGACGGAGGAGGGGGGATTACTTAATAATTGTTATTGTTACGGGGTCGAATTTGGTAACCAAATTGTGCCAGTTTTCTGGATTCGTCAATGCATGGAAAAATAAACGAATACTTTCATGAAATTCAAAAGGCTCAAATCCAAGAGAAATATCCACTAAATAACTCCATAAGAAGCTAGATAGGTAAAAATCACGTATGATCTTTTTTTGTAGATTAACAAAAAAAATTCATGATGAAATCAGGGGCGCAAATGAGGAGTATTGGGGGTCAGAATAATCCCCTAATATTTGCCCTCGGGTCCAGATTTTGATGATATTTGGGTGGGAGGTAGGTAGGTAGGTATCATCGAGAAACGTTTATGACAAAAATTTCAACTCCCCCTCCGCCCATTTTCGAGAAATAATTTTTTTTCGAAAATCAGATAGGAATTTTTTTTTCAAAATCCACCGATTTTTGGATCATGGATCGTGCAACGTTTTCTGTTTAAAATAATTTTAAGATTATTTTGCGATTTTTTTGAAGTCGATATACGCGTATGTAGACGATTTAAATCACATACAGTAACCAACTTTTTTTAAATCGTCTTTATTGACTCCAAAAAAATCGCGAAATAATCTTAAAATTATTTCAAACAAAAAATGTTATATAATCCATAACCCAAAAATCAGTAGATTTTGTAAAAAAAAATATTCAAGTAATGAGCTTAAGCGCGCGCACGGTAATCAGTACTTCCCACTACGCTGCAGCGTCTCGTTTACACTTACGCGACGTCGCGCGTAAGTGTGAACGAGGCGCTACCGCATAGTGGGAAGTATCGGCTAACGCGGGCGCGCGGTTTTTACGATTTTTGACCACGACCCCGTTGAGGCAAAATTTTGAAAAAAATATATGATATCTAGAGGTCCATATTACTTCTAAAAAATAAGGTTTGAAAATTTTTCAGAGTGAGATAAATACCTAAAAAAAATAAAGTTGAAAACGCCCGTTTGGAGGGGAAAAAATTAGAGTGGGGAATTGTTCATTTTTTTATGGAAGGCCCTTATAAGAGTCCATTATGTAGCAAAATTTCAATTAAATCTGTCAACTGTAATTTGAGAAAAAAATTAATTTCTCGAAAACGGGGGGAAGAGGGGAGCTGGAATTTTTGTCATGAACGTTTCTTGATGGTACCCACCTAATACCCAAATATCATCAAAATCTGGATCCTGAGACAGATCGCTTATGCTTATCTGCCTATTGCCCTTGACAATTTTTTCGATATTTTTTTACGCGAAAACTATCGATTTTTTTGGTACATTACATATGAAATTTTGTCTTCTAATTAATATCTTAAACGCGTTAAAAAATGTTTCAATGAAAAAAAAGAATTATTCTTCGATTTAGTGCAAAAAATTGCGCTTAAAAGTGATTTTTAGCGATGTGCCCAACTTACAAACATTTTGATTATCGAGTTACACATGCAGGTACACAAAATATTTGAAAGGGAGGAATTTCTCACTTTTTTTTCTTTCCATAACGATATTTAAATAAAAAACTTGAAAATAGAAGAGGAAAAATTGCCCTTGCAAGCAATTTTTAATACCCGTATAAACCAATCAAAAAGGTCCCAAACAGGCACATACTATTTTCCAGCATTTCGTGAATCATTCATCGTAAAAAGAAATTGGCAACGATACCCCACGCAAAAAACCATATTTCATACGAAACCGTCACCAAAATCGATTGAAATTCCACGAATCGCGTATTTCATCCTTTCATCGATCACTCGAGCATTCGAGCCGACAAAACACGGTAAAAATCCCCGCTTAATTCGCGGTAACACCGCGTGTCGATTCCCAGTACCCGAATTGCTTATGCGGCACTAGACCACGGTCGTCTCGCGTCTCTCGCGTGCTCCCCGTATCGATGATCTCATCACGCGACATATTCCACGAAATCCAGCGCCCGGTATGAATTCTCGTATTTACCTACGTCACCTGGACACGTACACGTAGTCGAGATATTAATCGTAAAATCTACTCCATTATTCCACATACCTGAAACAAAGCAAAGAAAACATACCGTATTAAAGTCCAGCCATAATATCGAACAATTGATACACCTTATACCATTTTTTTTTTTACAATCGATACGAACGACTAACTCTACGAATCTCGACCCCCTCGCCCCTTTAAATTTTCACCGCACAGTCGACCGGCACGTATCCAAAATGCAAGCAACGTATTACGTCGTTCGTTATGTCATACGTGCCGCCGCATAAACTGCATCCAGCTCTCCTCCTCCCCTCGTACGCTATACAAACGACAGCTCGCGAATTTAGGACATTACACCTTGAAACCAGTAACAAGCGTACAACCGCACCCACACAATCGCGAAAAATAAGCGAAAAATTCCGTACGCGTTTCCAATCGAACGACGCATTCGATAAATAATCACCTTCGTTTGCGCTCCCCCTCTCCCCCCTCTCGTACCTACCAACACTTCGCTCTCGAAGTGAGACGCTCTTGACACCGGTGTGCAGGCTAATTCGTCGTTAAAACTTAAGATCTGCCACTATTTACGTAACACCAAACCGGTTACCGCGTCAAATAAATCACCTTAAATTGATTGGATATATTGTCGAGTCGACGTTAATAACATACGCGTACGATTCGTATTAAATTATAGGTTCCTTTATATTTATTCGAGTGTGTAAATACGATACTCAATTCCGCCACATATCGCCACTTCATAAACCACCAATTCAAATCTTCCATTCTCGCCTCGCTTTTAAAAAAATACCTTCCGCGATCTCACCGCGTTTCCTTAATGAACCAGCCGAGAATTACGAAACGTCGTACAAAGGACCACATAACAAAAGCTCGCCTCACCCTACAAACAAACACACCGAACGCCTAACCCCAACTCTACCCCAGACGCAGATCTCGGCCTCGGGTACGCGTCCAATTTCGACACGCCGTTTACAAGACCACCCCGAACAACCGACCCTCGAGTCTACTCGCGTATCGATAAATCCGCAGGTAATAAAAATACCAAATACGTTCGCAAAACAGATGTTTCTCCGACATCGCGACACCTATTTGCCACCGATAATTAGCGACGAAGGAAAAATTTTAATTGTGTAAAACAAAATACCGACGCGACGTTCGATACATAGAGAGTGAGAGAGAGGGGGAGCGAAAAAAAAAACAATAAAACGAGCCGACTACGTCGAAGGAAAACGACAACTCGAGAATTTCCATTTTTACGACATCTCGGGCGTTTCTTATTTCTTTGTCAATTAAACCGTCGTCGTGGTACGAGCACTGTAAAACGAGGTTACCTTGCGTACCTAGTATATGTACATTATATCTCTACGATTAATCGTTTCGGTCATTTCGCTTTTACTTCGCGAATTCTGCGAATTGCACGCGTTAGTGCACGCGACCGCAGTAAACGCGCCGAGACGAGTGATAAAATCCTCGAATCGTCGAAAATCACGCGCGCGATGCCAAAGTAATGGTTATTCGACGAGTTTCCCGGTTATTGCGTCATTACGGTAATTTGTGGTAAATTACCAATTATAACGTAATTACGGTAATCTACGGTAAATTACCGGTTTTAGCGTAATTACGGTAATTCACAGTAAATTACCCGTTTTAGCGTAATTACAGTAATTTGTGGTAAATTACCTGCATTACCGTAATTATGGTAATTTACAGTAAATTACATGCTTTAGCGTAATTACAGTAATTAACAGTAAATTACTTGTTTTACCGTAATTAACGGTAAATTACTTGTTTTACCGTAATTAACGGTAAATTACTTGTTTTACCGTAATTATGGTAATTTACAGTAAATTACATGTTTTAGCGTAATTCAAGTAATTTACGGTAAATGACCGGTTCAGCGTTATTACGGTAATTTACGGTAAATTACCAGTTTTACCGTAATTATGGTAATTTACGGTAAATTACATGTTTCAGCGTAATCACAGTAATTAATGGTAAATTACTTGTTTTACCATAATTATGGTAATTTACAGTAAATTACATGTTTTAGCGTAATTCGAGTAATTTACGGTAAATGACCGGTTCAGCGTTATTACGGTAATTTACGCTAAATTACCAGTTTTATCATAATTCTGGTAATTTACAGTAAATTATATGTTTTAGCGTAATTGCAGTAATTTACGGTAATTACCAGTTTTATCATAATTCCGGTAATTTACAGTAAATTATTTGTTTTAGCGTAATTACAGTAATTTACGGTAAATTACCTGTCTTAGCGTAATTAGTCATTTGCATTAAATTGCCCGTTGCAGCGTAATTACAGTAATTTACAGTGAATACCGCGGTAATTTACGGTAATTACCTAACCAAATTCTCGGAAACTTACAGTAAATACGGTACAGTTTATGATCATCACTCGGGTAAGTACTACGTAATTTACCGTAATTACTTAGGTAAATACCGTATAATTGTTAGCTCGTAATTCACAGTAACTACTTGGGTAAATACCGTATGATTTAAGGTAAAAATCAAGTAATTTACAGTAATTTTCCTAGCAAATACGCAATAATTTAAAATAAACACGATATAATTTACGGTAATTACCAAGGTGGCTACCCAGTAATTTACTGTATATACGGTGTAATTTAGAGTAAAAGCTGTAGTTTACTGTAATTAGGGTAAATACCCAGTAATTCATACAGGAAATGGCGAAATCTATAGTAATTACACAAGTAAATATTCACTGCAGATATAAAGTAATATACCGTAAATAGTGGATAATTTACGGTAAATTTCCAATAACTTCCACGAATTAGAGTAATTTATAGCAATTGCTTTGTAATTATAGACGAATATCGAGTATTTCAAGGTGAAATTTGGGTAATCAAATGCAAATGAAAAATTTCGAGCAATTTTTCGTTAATTACCATCTATTATTTTTTTTTTCAAGTACGTAATTCATGGTACGTAGTTTATTTTTGGGTAGTTTAGGGTAAAATTAACAAACAATTTCTTTGTCAAAATTATCATCCATAACAACACGCGAGTACCGATTCTCGGCCAAAATCCTCGTCCAAATAACGGTCGCATCGTCGCTCTGTGGAAATGCGCGTTCACGAATCGGCGATATATATAATTCGCCGTACTCGCACGATCCCTTAAAGCACCCCTACGGCGCGCGAAAACACACCCCGCGAGCCTCGCGCGGCGCGTCTTACGACGCCGCTCGCCGTACGCTTCGGAAAGAAGGCAATTTATCGAATAAACGCGACTGAAATCGCTACGTCGACTTCCGAAACCCTAATCAAGTTTAAGTCTGTACGATTCCTCGGCCGGGACTCGAATAACCAATTAAAGAAATAAAACGAGGGCTTCCCGTATACGGAC
Source organism: Maconellicoccus hirsutus (assembly GCA_003261595.1). Lineage (NCBI taxonomy): Eukaryota > Metazoa > Arthropoda > Insecta > Hemiptera > Pseudococcidae > Maconellicoccus > Maconellicoccus hirsutus. The sequence continues at coordinate 9,225 of QBDW01027413.1, read as the reverse complement.
GCGTCTTCAAATAAGACACGCAGGGTATTACACGCACGTCTCCCTTCGTTGCTTGCCAACATCCTCGAAGACGCCGGTACGACGATGAGTCATAAGTACGAGTATTATTTCCGGGGTAACGCGAGGACGGGGATATCTTGCGGGAGGTTTTTACGCGCTAGGAAATCCGAAGGGATTTCTAGTCGCCGAAGGTTTTTGTAGCGTTGAATTAAAGAAATTACCGAAGAGATTCCAAGCAAGGAGACAGCGGCGGAGGAGGCGAATACGTGCGGTGATTCACCAAAGGAACCGGGGTGAAATGTTAGGTAGGGGAGATTTTGGTAAACAAAGGACGAGTTTTGGAATGAAATTTCCATTAATAACGAGCCGAAAATTCTCAGCGACGGAATTCCGTTCTCGTATACCTGGTTTGTTTTGGCTTTTTTATACGCGGTGGTACCTTTCTACCTTTGTGGGTATTTTTCGACCGGACCAAGGCGCAATTATCGTTTAACATTGTCCGTCTTGTTGGGAACTAGGAATCGTTGCAGGTGTTTCGACGAAGCTACGAAGACGCAACAACGCGTCCAGATTACCCCGACGTTTATTATTCGTAGAACCTGTTCGTATCCAGTTGCGAGCATCAGCTGCGTTTCTTACATCGGAATTAATCGTTTTACATGGCCGAGTAACACCCGAGATGGCAGGAAATATCGATACTCGTTCGTGGCGAAATTACGCGATATTTAACGGTACCGCGAAGAGAATTTCGCGCCAGTACGTACCAGATTCGTCGTCCTCGTTTGTATCCATCCTGGCGAATATTCGATCTCCGATGCACATTTATCTCAGCACCCTCGATCGTACCGTACGGTTCGCACACCGAAAAGCATTTATTTGCGCTTCGAAACCGATTCCAAATCGTCCGCGGTGTCACGTCCGATGACGTATTTCCGGTCGACGGGCGAGCCACATTGATAAAGATTACGAAAATATATTACGGCTAAAAACCATCGAACCTGTTACGTTTACTGCGACCGAAGTTCTGTTATTTTGTGTATTTTTTACGCCGATCGTTATACACGCGACACGAGCTAACGGGTTTTCGAGCGAGAGCATAATTAATTGGACGCCATTAACGATTTCTCCGCTCTTCCTGATGTGATTTTACACGCACATACGATCGTAAAAATTACCGCAGAGATGAGTTTCTTCTCGTTCGAGTGGTGTGTGTGCAAGTACGCTTATTCAAGAATGTCTTTCTTGTAACAACACCTACGAGGAGGGTTTTACGCGTAGTTCCAAAAATTCGCGCGGAAACCCGCAGTTCCATCGAATTTCCAAGTCGGGCTTATAATGAAGAGAATTCTGTACCTTTCGTAGCAATATGGTGAAATTATCATGTAAATTGAAAAGATATGAAAAAATTGTCGACATGAAAAACGTTCCTTTTTGAATTCCCAACAATTTTTATTTCAAACATTTTTTTCTCAAGTCGCCCCTAGCCGTACAAAAACGCCCCAAAGTTAGTATCTCGCATGAATTGTGGTTTGCCATTTTCAATACACGCCATGAAATTTTGTATTTGACAGATTGTAGTTTTTTAGGGAGGAGGGGCGAGGGGGGAAATTTTTCAAGTTGGCTTTTTACGTTGAAATCACGATTTCGAAAGTGGTTCACTGATAGTCGAGGAGTCCGCATAGAAGGGAACGGCAGGGGCAACTTACAAAATGGCGGCCACTTTGATTGACAGGCGAGCAATGTGGCCTCTTACGGAGGGGGGGAGAGAGGAGTGTTTGTACGAAAAAATTAATAATAATTAAAAATGTTCCTTATAAAATTTCCTACATATTGAGTTATTAACTTGAGTATATTTTTTCATTTTTTTGCCCATAACTCAAGAAGTAATAGGTTTATGAGAAAACTGGTACTAACTAAAAATCTTCTTCATCAAATTTCCCACAAATTATCGTACAAACGGTTTTTATAAGACGCAACGCTGGCGAGAAAAACGTGTTTAAATTCAATTTGAACAGCTTCTTTATGGAAAATCGGCCAATTTGGCAAACTTCACGCGCGGGTTTCTCGTCGACTTTGCGTTATGTAAGAACCGTTCATATGGTAATTTGTGGGAAATTTGACGAAGAAGATTTTCAGTTATTACCATTTTTCTCGTAAACCTATTACATCTTGAGTTACGGGCAAAAAAGTAAAAAATCACTCGCTTATCAATTATGGAGCAAATATATGGTAAAGCTCACTCGCGTTTTTCTCGTCAACGTTACATTCTACGTGAATAATGTTAATAACTCAATATGTAGGAAATTTTATGAAGAATATTTTTAGTTATTATCAATTTTTTCGTACACCCACTTTTTCCCCCCTTAGAAGCCACAACGCTCACCTGTCAACCAAAAAAACCGCCATTTTGTAAGTTACTCCATTTTATTATTTTTATTTTCACTTTAATATGTTCCCTAGGACTTCTCTTCAAAAAAAAAACATGTCCCGTGAAATCTGCAAGGAGGTGCCTCCCCGACTATGAGGTCACAAAAATGTAGATTTTTTGCTCGGGGTACTTCAGCTTCCAAATTCGTCTGTAAGCGGTTTTCAAGGAAGTAAAACACCTTTCAAAGGCGAAATTAATCCGCTCGAGAATTAAATGCGATATTAACGCATCGTTCACACTTTAACAAGAAAAGACGCACCTTTGTCGAGTAATTCGAGTACTCTTATTTGAAACTCTTCGCTAGCGAGGACTTAATTTTACGAAAAAATGAAATACACGAAGGGGATGGCGTTTTTATCACGTTGAATACCTCATTTTGTGCTTTACGAACGCGTTCATTCAGATATAATCTTCATGGTGAAACGTAACAGGGACAATTTACCTATTTCGGTCCCCTTTTTGTTGTTATTTCTCAAATAAATACATAAGGAACAGGATATTCGTTGTTTAAAAATATTTAAAGTCTAAAATTACGTCATGTTTAATCGAGCGGAAGTAATATTCTCGATTTAGGGAGGAAATACAGTAAAAAAAGAATAATCGACGTCAATTCTATTTTTTCCCCGCTAAGTTACAACGTATCATAAAATTACTAAAAAAACAGAAAATTCTTAATCCGCAAAAATTCCTCGAAAACCTGTCACCGAAGTAAAAAAGAAGAGAGGGGAGGAACTACCACTTATCAAATCCTCCTCTACTCGTTTATTCATTCATCCATCAATTTTCTCAACTCAGGTGCCAGATTTCAGCGAAATTTCCAAAAAGAACACTCCAACGAGAAAAAAAGGCGTCTACGATCCATTCAAACCCCCCTAATCGACCAAATAACCAAATCGTAACCGAATCGATATTCTTCTATAAATATTTAGTTTTCACGGTAGTTTCTAAATAAACGCGGAGACGTCGTCGACGACGTGGATGTAATTTACACCGCGATACGAAGAAAGGTTGAAATACTCCATTCAAGTTGTATATTACGGCTGTCATTGCCCAACTAAAACCTCTGTACACACTACACAGCACGTAATCTGAAATATACGCGTACACACTCCGATGTATACACCGCCTCGTGAAAATACCTTCGATACAATGTACTAAAAAATTAATCATTCTCTAAGTACATCGACGTGTGTGCGTACACGAATTTTTTCCCTCATAGGTACCGAGATCATACTCGTCCCCGCCCCCCGCATCTTCTTTCGTCTTGCATATCGCCATTGTTGTGATTTCGTATGTTATTTGTTATTACACGTACATACGAGACGATGTAATCTATTACAATATATCGCCATTATTTATCTACGTCACAATATCCATTATTAATTGCCCCGTTCGATGGTATGCGCGTCTATTTGCTCGCATTGGTTTTGTGTGTGAGAAACTCGCCAAAATAACCTGCTCCAAATACCTGATCACGAGGACGCACAAAGAAGTCGTAGATGTTGAAAATCGCCTCTTCAACGAATCTACAACTCAGGCGAACTTTCACGTGTCATCTTTGGATTAATATATGTTCGTATAGAGGAAGGGGAGAAACGAGGGAGTAACTCAAAATCAACGTATACTCGTCTCAAGTACAATATTACCATTTAAAATGGTATAAAACGAATTTAAAATATAACTTGAGATGTGTAATTTCCATTGTACATATTCAAAAAGAATATTTAAGGGGAAGGGAGGGGTAAATCGTAAAAAGTCACAGAACCATTTATACAGGAAATCGAACGTAGAGTAATTTCGCAAATAACTACTTTTCACCCTGGACCAATATTCAGCGAGATAATTAAAAAAAACCTTCGGCCTTGATATCGGAAAAAAAGTCATTTAAGGGGTAATCCAGTAAATCTAGTATTTGAGCTTGCAAAATGACACCTCAACCCCCAAAATCAGTTTTTTGCTTATATCTTCGCGAAAACTGGTTTTATCAAAAAAATTATTCAGTTCAAAATTAAAGCCCATTTAATTTTCTACAAAATGCACATATTAAGAGTTGATATAACTGGCTTAGATTTCGAGATACGTGCGATTGAAAAAGGAGCTTTTCTCGTGAATTTTTGGCGAAATTCGTATAAATTTAATTTTTGCTTTTAAAGAAATGCTCTATTGATTTTATGAGAAAATAGGCGGTTTTTAATGATTTTTTGACTCGATCACGTAACGCGAGGTTTTTCCTTTTCAACTCAAAAGCCGCCTTACTTTACCACGCCGTACGACGAGAACTAAGTGACCCATCCAAGTTTTTTTTGTATGCAATTTGTACAGAATTTAATGGACTTCAATTCTGAATAGAGATTTATAACATCAATTTTTACCAAGCTACAAACGAAAAACCGAAGTCTATGTAATTTGGTTAAGAAATCGTTGAAGATTTGCCTACTTTGCTGCGCTGTATCTCAAAAACTAAATAAGTTACCTTGATTTTTTTTAGCGAATTTGATCTATTCTAATTTCAACTTAAACAAACACGAACGAAAAATAGTTTTTCCATAGTTAATGTAAATTTCTGCGAATTTTGCAAAAAATCACGAAAAAGCTCCTTTTTTAATCGCACGTAGCTCGGAATCTAAGCCAGTTACATGAACTCTTATATTATGCATTTTGTAGAGAATTTAGTGGGTTTCAATTTAGAACTAAACTATTTTTTTGATAAAACCAGTTTTCGCGATGATATAAGCAATAAACTGATTTTTGGGGGTTGAGATCCACAAAAAAGGGGTCTTGCGGTCTTGACATTTGTTCTGGAGTGAAGTATGTTGTAAAGGGTATCGAATACTAGGTATATACCAATTTTTAGCTTATCATCCCATTTCGCAAGCTCGAGACCATTTTCGGGCTAGATTGACCGGGCTTTGGAGGGGGAGGAGGGAATCGAAAAAATCACAGAACCATCGTTATAGGAAATTTCTCACAGAATTATTTCGCAAATAATCTTTTTTCGTCGTGGATCAATATTTAGTGAGATGATCGCAAAACACTTCGCCCTCAATATTTAAAAAATCATTTAAGGGGAGGGAGAGGGGTAAATCGTAAAAAATCATGGAATATTTTTTACGGGGAATTGAACGTAGAATAATTTTGCAAACTGTTTTACTTTCGGTTTGGCGCCATATTTCGAGAGATAACCAAAGAACAATTTTGTTCTCATATTTAAAAATGATATTTGATGGGAAGAGAAGGGGTAAATTGCAAAAAATTGTGCAATCTTTCTTATGGGAAATCGAACTTGGAATAATTTATCAAATAAGTACTTCCCGCGAGTAAGATAATCACAAAAAACTACATCGGGATGACGCAGGAAAATCGTCGACTTCGTCACAAGCTCAACATTTTCTTTCATCATCACGGCAAACTTAATGAAGCACCACTTTCCACCGAACAGGTAAAAATATCAACTGACGTAATTCGCGAACGCTGCACCGCCCTGATATTTCCTTTCGCATACGCTATCAAAACAACCACTTCTACGTGCCGATATCACGTAACGAGAAACAATTAACGAATACGAACGAAATCGAAAACAAATCGCGCTCGAAGATTCGCAACCATCGATCATCATGGGTGAGGTAAAAATTGACACGAAAGCTGAAATAATCGACACCTCATTAGAGCATATCTGTTGTTAAACCTCGCGTAACCCTTTTACTTCCTCAATTAAACCCTCGATTTTTCTCGATCCTTTGAAATGGACCTTAAATGGGTTTTGTATTTATCGACCAAAAGAACCATACTATGTCACCGCATCTGTCACTCATTAAACGTGCTCGTACCTTTTACACCCATCGAGGATATCTTCACGGTCGGTTTAACTTCGCCGACAAAACGCCTCCTTTCATCTCGTCGGAAATTCCTACACAAAGGTCTTTTTCACCTCATCCGCGACGTGTCTTAAAACGGTGAAAATTATCTTTCGTTTGTTATCACCCGGTATCCAATGGGTAGGCAATTATACGTCTTTCGAATACCCTAATCCTGGTTTTGCGAGCTTCGCAGACGTGGTCATGAAAACGCAAAGGTCATCGGCGGAAAAAAGGGTTAAGGGGTAGGCCAAAACTACGAACTCATTCGACTAAATAAACCTCGACAGCTGCCAAACACACGTTAAAAATCACGCCCAACGTACTCGAAAGGTGAATACCGGACCCCCTTCCAAGACAAACATCTGATGCCGGCGATACCATTTAAAAAGCTCCAAGTACCCCGAATATGCGCTAAAACAGCTGAACTGGAATGCCACTTTTCGACGAAATTATTCCATAAATACGAGCTTCGCGCCAGGTGCTAACGAGGGTACTGATTCCATCGAGTTAGCGCTCTTTAACGAACCATTATTCCGAAATCCTTTCTGTTCCGTAGTGAAAGCATAACCGCGCTTTGCCAAAGCCAAAGATGTCCTTTAATTATAATCCAAACGGTAGAATATGTTTGGGCTTCGATACATCTGTTTCTTGCCAAAACGCGACATCCATCGCTACAAATTCCAACCACCAAGAACCTCAGTAGTCACTCACCAGTCTCCGGCGCATTGCTCATCTTCCACGAATCCCGATCACGATACACGATCACAAGAAAAACACCATCTTCGTCTCAACACGTCACCGCAAAATATTAAAATCGAAAAATCAAACACATCGCGAACGCTTTTCCAACCTCCCACCAAATCTCCTCCGAGCGGATTAACCTACTTACGCGCCCTCCAGCCTCCCGAATACCAGTTCCATTCTCCAGCGCGGACCAAGTGCGTAGGGAAAGCCGTCGCGAATTAAACGATGAAAATTAACCGTTCCAAACAGACGAGCATTTCATTAGCGACGCTTTTTATTAAAAGTGAAAAACCCCAACTTCCGATTATCGAAATATTTTTCAACAAAGCTTAACGCTTTAATTGGTTCGTATTTGCGGAATTCGTCGATAAGCGTATTGGCCTCTTTAATCGCTTCATCTTTACGCCATCAACCAACCTGCGCCGTTAATCGTGGGTTAGTTTTACCACCAAAATGCTCATCTCATTGGTTTGCAACGTTTTTTTCAAACCAGAAGAGACATTTTACGAGGAAGCTTCCCGATGAAGTTTTGCCTTCGTGAATCACGCATAAATAATTCATTTCCGTTGCCGCGACGTACTCCATTTTGAAATTTCATTGTGCCATTGATCAATATCATCTACTTCTCATGAGGAAAAGCATTCACAATGAAATGATTCATCAAAATTTTTTCCAAGATTCTTGATAATATCAATTTGACAAAAAGTTGCTAACTTGGCACCAAAAATTACAGGGTTGGTACCCCCTCTCCAAATTTTTATCTTTTAAGAATAAAGAAGAGGAGGGGAGGCAAAGAAACTTGTTACGGGGTCATGTTTTGAGCGAACGCCTCCCTCAACTTCGCCAATTCCGCAGCCACTCTTTCCAGATTTTTATTTTCGATAAATTTTTAGATATAAAGTCCCTTCACCCTTCCCTTTTACCTGCCCAGATGACTCCTAATTGAAATTTTAATAATAACCGATTTTCACCCCAAATTTTCTCCATTTCTAACGAACAAATCTCGATTTATCGCAAAGTCCAACGTTAGAAGGAGAGATCTGTACCACAGAGAGATCACGTCTTCGACGCAAAGCTCAAGCACGCCCTCAATCAAAATTTCAAAGATAACCAACACCGAGCGGATCTGATTTTACTTCAATTTGAACTCGGAATATTTATTATCAACACCGAACCCCCTACCCCCTTCTTGCTCATACAACGTCACAACAACTCATCGCTAAGACGCCTATAATAGACTATTACGCATGCTCACCAGCTTAATCACCTCCGTCGCGAGATAAGCTCAAAGCTGCACCGCGACGGAAACCCGGCCACTATCGAACATGTAAAATAGGACGAGGACTGATAAAGATACTCCCCTTTTTGCGAGATAACGAGTAATTACCAAGACCACGTATTATTTCGCCGCATTAACCGATCACAAAACGAAGCAGATCCGAAAACGTTGCGGCTACCGTTTCCGAAAATACTCGTTTTTAATCCTCTTCATCGTAAACAAGCCCATCGAGCTTAACCTCTTCTATATTACATCACTTGAAAAAAATTCCTAACACGTTTGTACGTTTATTTTAATCCTTATTTACACGTTAACCCCCCGAAGCGAGGATTACGACCCTGAAAAATCTTCCCCTCGGTGAGTCTTCCGTTTGTGGAGCGAGCGAAACCCGCATTCAGCGATTGAAATAATTTCACTTTTTGCTACATTTTTTGAACTTTTACTCTCTCTCATTAATACGCGTCGCGTCAGACGACGCGACATTCGAAATATGTTCGCTCGTCGAGATCGCAGATAAATCAACCTTCACGATCCAGTTGCGGTGAAATATTCGGAAACCAACTTCCCAAACCAAGTTTTTCTCGGACACGATATGTAAATTATCGCGTCTTTGATCGTAATTAATATACTCGTCGACGAACCGTTTAATTTAACGTATTAATCATGCGTCATCGTCATGTCGTTCATGTTATTTATACTTGATGGAATTTAATTTCACGTCGTTAATTTGTTCGGGGGTTTTCGATAAAACGCGTATCGTCGTCGAGGGACAAACGTAGGATGTCGCTATCGAATTATTGTTTCCTATTCTTCGTAAACATGTGCTCTATAGACCATGGAAAGCATTTTATTCAATTATAATATGTACAAAAATGAACGTAGTAATTGTTCTACATGAGATAAAACTAAAAACAGTA
>QBDW01027360.1:0-30068 GCA_003261595.1 Maconellicoccus hirsutus | reverse complement strand
CTCGAACCAACTCGAATTGACTCGAACCAACTCGAATCGACTCGAACCAACTCGAATTGACTCGAACCGACTCGAATTGACTCGAATTCATACGAATCGACTGAAATCGGATTCGAATTGGACTCAAATTGACTCGAACCGACTCGAATCGACTCGAATTGACTCGAACCAACTCGAATTGACTTGAACCGGCTCAAATTGACTCGAATCGGACTCGAACTGATTCGAACCGACTCGAATCGGACATTCGCGTAGCTTCTAGTTTCTATTTTTCTATTTTTTGACTGAGAATTGGTTGCATCTTTCCTCTACTAAAATTACGCTTATCAACTTCCAAGAACCTTTCATTTAACCGTTGACATGATTGCACTTATTTATTCTAAATTACCTACGGCTTCGCGAAACACCAATTACCGATGATCACGTATGGAAAAACTATTGAAACTTGACAAGAGCCAAATCAAGACATCCATTAACTACCTATTATTTGTAATGAAATTTCGAGTTGAGTAAATTTTGCGCCATGTTTGAGCAAAAAATGTCAAGATTCGAGTTTCGAGTGTGACACGAGCGGCAAGTGGTATCAGCCATATTACATGGAGGACTAGAGGTGATGCGGCAAACGCGAATGATACCTCTTAACACACACGACGCTGATAAGCGTTTATTTCTGCAATAGGCGAGAGGGCGACGCGACGCGACTTAAGACGCCTACGAATATCGTTACACAAAAATGTGCGTTTTAGTTTCCTATCTCGTGTACACATCGGTATTTTCAATTCAGCAAATCGGTTCATTCGAGCTTAAAATAAGGTTTTTCTCGAATCGTATAAATGTCAAGTTTACGACTGCTGGCGTGGAATTTTTCCTCTGTCAAAATAACTACCCTACTTCGTCTATTCACCATTAACCGTTAGAATTTACCGTACGATTTGATTAATTTAACTAAGCATCATAGATCCGTCTTTATTATCTTAATAAAAGCATCGAATAAATAGTACAATTAGCTAGATACCGATTCCTTTTGTTAATCAAATTCCCGAATGCGATATTATCTCCAAGTAAAATTAATCGTCCGATATACCGCATCATTTTCTCATTTTATTGATAACAAATAGCTACTTCGTGGCATAATAATCGCTTGTAGGTTATCGACACGACGTACTACCTGTGTTTACCTTTGTGCGATAACGAAAAAAGAAAGAACTAGGTAGACAGGAGGAGTAGAGGTGATACTTTTTGCTATCAACGTTATCAATTAGAAAGTAGCCAAATTTTTTGTGCCATTTTTTTCACTTCAAAAACATTAACTAGGTCAATGAACGAAACTCAGGTAGGTAATAAATACGCACGTAAATAAATAAATAATTGCACAAAATGACGTGATCAACAAATAGAAAAAAATTACCAAATTACAATACTACTCGTATTTTCACGATGCAACGCGACCTAAACCAACGAGTTGCATGTAGGTCTAATTAGTATTTAAAAAATAACTATAAATTGAAAAATAAAATTTACCAAATAAATTGGAAAAATAGTCGATACGAAAATGATTCGTAGACACCACCGTTTTCAGGTTTTTCAACCCATTTTCATTTACATCGCAAAATTTCAAATTAAACGAACCGTAAACCATGTAAACATAAAGCACGCTGAAAATTCGCGGTTTCGAAACATCACACGAAAAGAAAAGAAAAAAAATTATCACAACAAAATAAAAAAATGAGAACAAAATCGTAATAATTACGCAAGTACGAGAGTTTTATGTGAAGTTGGAACGGCCAACAGCGACTGATTCGTAGAATGGTAGGAACGTAACTAACTGAATACGGCTACGAAGTATTTATCGTGATAGAGACAAACTCGAGTCTTTGAAATCGGCGACAATCTCGATGGAAATTGCTTGAATCTTCTTTTCACCCTATGCGCTTGTTTGTTTTTTTTTTAAATGGGTTTCTTTTTCTACGTATTTAGTACTTGGTCGAATTATCGTTCATTGGAATGAAATGTTGCAGTGCTCGTATTTATCTAATAATTGTAAATAATACATAAATGTAGTATACGTATGAATATATACTCGTATTAGTAAAAAATATGTATAATACGCGCATGTAAAGCCTTATTTGTGGCGGCAGCGGTAGTTGCCGCGTACCTCTACATGTATTTTTAATTAGGAAGAAAAGTTTTATTTGAGGCGCCACAGGCCGCGTAAATGTATCTCTTCGTATAACTCATAAATCCGCCAATGACGTTTCGATAACCGATAAATGTACTCGGATGCACGTTTCTTCGACTACGTGTAGTTGAGCAAAAAGAAAGGAAGAGGAATTCTACGGGTTTGCATATCTTTTGGCCTTTTCTCTCTTTTTTTTCTCCTATAAAGAGAAGAAACTACGAGAGCATGGCTCGAGAGAAACTTTACGACAAATCAAATATACTCGTATGTACACATACGAATACAAATTTCATCTCGTTTACAATTTAACGAGAGCAAAAATGATGCGTAGCGTATCAGCGTGAATGTACCTAATTTTTACTATGGCTCTGTTAAGCGAGAATTTTAAAACCTCCATGGTAGGTGCCCTATTTACCCCCAAATAATATAAATATTTTTTCAAAATTTTCACGCAGCGGGATCATGGTGAAAAGTAATAAATTCAAGCGCGCGCACGATCACCCGCATTTCCCACCGTGCGTTAGCGCTCCGTTCGTAACAACGGGCGAAGCGCCGCAGGCAAGTTATTTCATGAATCGCGTGATAACGTGCGTAATGTGCGTTGCTCGTTGTTACGTACTACGCGCTACTCCTCAGTGGGAAATGCAGACGATCGCGCGCACTTGAATTCATTACTTGAACAATTTTTTTCTCGAAATCTACCGATTTTTGGGTCTTTAGCTATATAACATGTTTTGTTATAAATAATTTGAAGATTACTTTGCGATTTTTTTCGAGCTGAAAAAGTCGGTTTTTGCACGTTTTTTTTAGTTTTTCACCACAATCACGTCAAGTGAAAATCTTGAAAAAAATGTATATTATTTGAGGGTTACAAAAAACACGTAAATCCGAAGTTTCGAAATTCTCACTTCGCGAAATCACGGTAAAAAACTAAAAAAACCTAAAAAATCGTCTTTTTCAGGACGAAAAAAATCCCGAAGTCATCTTCAGACTATTTATAACACAACATGTTGTATAGCTAAACATCCAAAAATCGGTAGATTTCGAGAAAAAAATTGTTCAAGTGATGAATTCTAGTCCGCGCATTCATCCGCATTTCCCACTGTGGAGTAGCGCTTAGTTCGTAACAACGGGCAACGCGCCACATCAGGCATGTTATTACGTGATTCATGCAATAACGTGTCTAACGTCGAGCGTTACTAAGAACGAAGCGCTAACGCACAGTGGGAAATGCGAGTGACCGTGCGCGCACTTGAATTCATTACTTTTCACCATGATCCCGCTGCGTGAAAATTTTGAAAAAATATTTATACCACTTGGGGGTCAATAGAGCACTTATTACCGAAATTTCAAAATTTTCACTTACCGGGGCCATAGTTAAATTGAAAAAAACAAGTTAAAAAACGTATTTTGGTGGGGGCAAAATAATGCTGGAGGGTTGTTGATTTTCGTGTATAGGTCATACGTAAAGGTCTACCACATTCCAAAATTTCAATCTCCCCCCTCTCACCTTCTTTGGAGGAAAAATTCCTATTCATTTTTCCGTTAGGAATTTTTTTCTCAAAAAGGGGTGGGGGTAGGGGTCTGAAGTTTTGGTCATGAACGTATTTCATCAGTACCTAACTACCACCTTAATTTAAATTTTTTTGAACAAAAAAACCAAATCAGCCTGCTTACCCAGTTACGGCCTTTAACAAATAAACAACTCGAAGAAATGTGGCGTTTGCTTTTAAATAATTGAACGTCGCGTCGCTCAGGTATCTACTACCTAGGTAGTAGCTTAGCTACCTACAGTAGATACTAGACACATAACACACGTATAAATCCGAGACCGCGGCACGCGTGAGAATTCTTTACTACGCGATAAACAAGGTGACACAATCTCATTAGGCTTTCATAGCACAATTCGTACTGTGTATTGTGTATATCGAGTATCGAGTACGAATAGTATACATAATACGTATATCGTATCATTTAATCATTATAAAATTCTTAATTCCTATACTATAATTGCTAATCGTCACATCATGTCGTTCGAACGAGTGAGAGGCGAATTTGGAATCGAAGCGGTCATCAGCAGCGAAGTCGAATAGAGTTGGTGTGGCGTTTTCTGGTCACTTGGGCGTACATAAGACATACGACAAACCAATCACTCAAATACAGATATGTGCTACGCACATATCTGTATTCGTCAGCCAATAAGGTAAGTAGTAGGTAATTAGGTATGTAGGTACCTCTTCATTAAAAAATACAATTTTTGATCTCGAGATAAGACGCGCGTTGACTTATCACATCACGCAGAAATATTTGTATAAGAAATAATTTACGAATTCACGTGCCCGAAATGACGCCGGTGTAACGGTTACGATAAGTGTGACAATATTTACCACGTTACGTGAATGGTAATCTCTGCCAATTGGATCGTATTCAGAATTTTATATAATCCATTCGTAAGGCAAAAAATTAGAAGTAATATAGCAAAAAAAAATACGGTACATCAATTTAATATTTCAAAGGGGACTAGGATTATTAATTAAATGTCTCGTACAAGTGCATAAACTCGATGGTTAACATGTTAATTATTGTTTTGTTCTCGCCTACGTGACTCCTGTCGCAAATCCTCGCGTAAATACTTAATACATTTTCCAAACTTCTTCGTGACTTAACTAATTGTCAACGTTCAGTGTTTTGAAAACTTTGACGAATTTTGAATGTCCGATGGGAATTATTCTAACGGTATTAAATTTTCTCGCGCCGACTAAAATACTCTGAAATGAACTACCTAATAAAACTACAAGTGCGCCTGAACTGTCATTTATCTACTACTGTTGTCATTTGTCACACATACGCCATTCTATTCCTTCAACATAGTAGTGCAATACTATTTTTATTAACCTCTCCTTCGGCAGATATAGGTATTATACCAAGTACAACTAAAAACGACATTTTTCTACTCAATTGGCAACCTAAATTACATTAAATACGGATTTGCCGATTGCAAATTATGAAGGAGTCCTTGATAGTAAGATAAGGGATGAAAAATAAGTAATATGCAATATTTCACCGACAGATATTTCTCCACAAAATGGACAAAAAATATCATCACGAAGGGTGGTCTAACTTGAAAATTGAAAGGATACTGAATTTTTGAATTCGTAAATATATCATTTTTTCCGCACTCAATAACTCGAGTGAATCTGTTGATAAAAAAAATTTCTAACGACATTTTTGTAGATCTCAATACGTACAACAAAATCAATTATTTGATGTTTTTGCCTAATTTCTAATCTGAAGGAGTTACGCGGTGAAAAACATTTCCACGCGATGTAGCGCCTTAAATATCGTGAATATGAAAAATTTTGTCATCACCTTTTTTGTAGATATTAATTAGTTCTGTAAAATAAGATGAAACAAAATTTGCATATCTTCAATATTGAAGGCGCTACATCGCGTGGAAATTTCTCTCGCTTTGTTACTCCTTTAGTTTATAAATTAGGCAATAATATCAAATGACTGATTTTTCTGTACGCAATTTTTTTCTATCAGCAGAATTCTTCCAGTTATTATTTACAATATTCAAATTCGAGGAAAATTTTCTTTTTCGTTTACAAGTTGAAAAATTCGCCACCCCTTAAATTTTTAAGTTAGACCACCGTTCGTAATAACGTACTTCATTGAACGTGCAAAATACGACGTTAACTTTTCTCAAGAGCCATATTAAGGATGATTTTCAGAGTGTCCCTTTCTTCAGAATTTGAAATCTAAAGTAATGAAAATTTCTAAAATACATTTAAATGGTTGTCGATTTTTTTGCAAGTTTCTTTTGGCCAATAAATCAGCGCACAGATAAAAGAGAAAGCGTATCTCGATTGCGAATTCGAACAAATTTCTCATCACGCCTTATCGAAGGCAATAATGAAACTCGATGGACGCAACGTTACGATAATATGCCCAACATTTTCCATTTAACGAAAATTCCAAAAAGGAAATCCGGCTACGATACGGGTTCGCCGTTTCCATTATTTTACTCGCATTGAAACTACTTACAACTTACATTAAGTAAATACGGTATGGAACAGTATAGTATACAATATATATTTAGATATAGTTAGAGAGATGGTATTAGCTAAATTCCAATATAAAAAAATTGACTAAGTAATTCGCCAATGGAACCATGAAAGTTTTTGAAAACATTTTTTTCATTTTATTTCAGAAAATTTCGCGATACGTGGAAATCTTGATTAACGAAAGTAAGGAACAACGCAGCACCACCCATCGGCGCTTCAACGCACAACTTTTACTCGTTTCGCGGACTTGTGACGCGCTCTGGTTTCGCTTAAGAGGTTCCAAGCGACGATAAAGATTGTATTTTTATTGTTTAGAACCAAATGAAGATGGCGGCTATGCCTCATATCCGACGAACAAGGTACTTCATGTATGCGCAACGTTGCTAGGTAGTAGATAAGATGTTTGTAATGTTGTACTGAGGAAAAGACTGGTCGCTTTTTCATAAGCTGTCTCGGAAAATGAACTATTTCTTTCTTCGATTTCATAGCAAAAATGGTAGGAATGACTTGAACAATCGAATTCACCATTATCACCGAAGAGACGCCCAATTCCTAAAGAGAGTAAATTTATACTGAGCTAGAAAGGCCACGTTACTGGTGAAGGACAAAGGACCTCCTAAACAGGCCTTGGACCAATAAACATTAAATAACAACTGCCCTCAGGTATACTATAAACAATGGAAGGGCGATAAGTTGTAATAACTCAAATAATGGAGATTACAATCCCCAGACAAATACCTTGTGCCGATAACAACAGCCATAGAAAATATGTTGAGGGTGTCTGAATAATTATGCGACGGCTCTATTTCAGCACATCACACACAATGAGGATATTAAGGTATTATGTCACTGTTGCAGGTCGCGCACGAAGCAGAGACCAAGACAGACTTTGTTTAAAATTATCAACCGATCATATATTTATACAAATGCACCAAATATCAATTGAACTACTAGGAATAGCGTTTATCAGGCAGTTTCTACTATAAGCAGCGTTCGCGACACACTTTACCTACGAGTAGGAAAGTATGCTGCGAACGCAACCTGTTGACTGGTTGCGCGCGCCGCCTGTATTCAGACATACGCGCGCACCTGGCAGTGTTGCCTCCCAACAAACGTCGTCCGTTCACCCGTACTGGTACATGGTTAAATAATTTCTCACCCGTTACAATCAGTTTTACATTCAAATTAGAAGACCTGAATTTATTTTCCGGGTCACCCATGAATACCCAGACAACCAGTATGTAAATACGTACGCCGTTCAAGGACCAACAACACCGTCCGACTAATGTTGCAAAAACTGAGCACACAATAATGAAAAAAAACTGGATACTTATTGCTCTAAGGATGTGTGTGTACTTCACTCACGCTGTAATATGAAATAGTAACAGTATGACCGGCCTAATTGATCACTTCGAGAGCCAACTTATACAAGGAAACGTCACATCGCTCGAAAAAAGGTAAGTGAGGTACGTGATACATATATCGTTCAAAATTAGCAACGTACGATGCGATGTAAGTAGTAAATAGCCAACAACAAGACGAGTATCTCTTTAAAGAAACTTTTAGTCGCGAAAAACATAATAAAATTAACAAAGGTGATTGCGAAGCAATTGTGATATCGTACAAAAACAGGTAAGAGTACGAACGGAAAGGGAAAAAGGAACGAATGGGGTAGAACAGGCGAGAGGGTACGATTTTCTTGAAAAGGATGCGAACTTGGGTGAAACCGCGAACGCAAAGTCATTTGTTGGTGGTCGTAACGACAGCGACAGTGTTGTAAAATGAACACTGAACAGTCCAACGCAGGCAGTAGGTATAAATGAAGTGTTTGCTAGAGGCTAAATTATCATTCATAAATTTAAGAACCCTCCTGATACACGAAGTATTTACGGTTCAATCTGTTTTTACGAGAGAGGAGATTCGTTATTTAGACTAAGTGCTTGCTGCCTTTTGTCTACCTTATACGTTTTTTTTCATCGAATACCAACGATATAAGCGTTAAAACGCTCAAAGAAATGGTCTTTTTTTTTAAACGTAAACGAACACTTCGCTTACGTATATGGAATTTTATTGGCGAAACCTACGTCAACGTGTTACGTCGCGTCGCATTGTGCGGCCGCTATGTTGCAGTGGTGGTTTCTCCATCGTTACCGCCACCGCTGTCTGAAACCATCAAAATACGTAGAACAACTCTCCAACTTTATAATCCGCTTACAATTGGTAAAATTTCATTCTTTATGTAGAAAATCTATTGGCCGTAATTTTACCCTTTGGACATAAATTGAAATTCGATTAATGCCGCCGTAACGGTGGCCGCGCCGCGTCGCATCGCGTCGTTTATTACATACGCTAGATGAAAAATCAACGATTCGCTTCACTTGGTCTCGCCGACCAAACGTTTACGCCAAATGCGTTGTTTCAAAATTGTACATTTTGTATGATGACGCCGAATAAGATTTATGATTGAGACAGCCCTCTAAATGGCGATGGCCGAAAGCTCAACGCTTCTCGTAAATATCGAAATTACGCGTAGATGTATAAATAATTAACGACGCTTACGTCGTAATATTTTTACCTAACTTGACAAACGACTTGTTATTGTTGGCGTCGTCGTCGGCTCGCACGGATCACGCAGGCGATAACTGATAGCGTCATCAAGGTAATTTACACATAAACATGAACGTACGATGCGCGTTTGTTCAAAAAACCTACTTATTATTCACCTCTGTTATCGACATTTTGCTTGGAAGACGAATTAGAGTCGTGATCAATATAATTGATCCGAATTGCGTAGGGATCCATACTGTTCATCACACTATGCCCAATCGATCACGGGTGTACGCGTAAGATCGGACCCAAACCGGCGCGAACGGGATCGAACCGGCCGAAACAAACCCGAACAGAATGGAAACGGAAACGAGCCGACCCAAACAAACTCAAAGCGGCTCGAACGGACCCGAACCGGCTCATACGGACACGAACGGAACTGAACCGACTCAAACAGACCCGAACCAACCCGAACCGACTCAAACGGACCCAAACGGACCCGAACCGAGTCAAACAGAACCGAACGGACCCGAACCGAGTCAAAAAGACACGAACGGATTTGAACCGACTCAAACGGACCCGAACCGTGCCACAAAGACCCGAACCGACCCAAACCGAATCAAAAAAGACAGAACGGACCCGAACCTACCTCAACAAGCTCATACAGAACCGAAACGACCCGAACGGACCCGAAACTGACTTAAATGGACCCGTAACGACCCGAACGGACCCGAAACTGACTTAAATGGACTCGAAACGACCCGAACGGACCCGAAACTGACTTAAATGGACTCGAAACGACCCGAACGGACCCGAAACGGCTCAAATGCACCCCAATTGACCTGAAACTGACCTAAATGGACTCGAAACGACCCGAACGGACCCGAAACTGACTTAAATGGACTCGAAACGACCCGAACGGACCCAAAACGGCTCAATGCACCCCAATTGACCTGAAACTGACCTAAATGGACTCGAAACGACCCAAACGGACCGGAAACGACCCGAAACGGCTCGAACGGGTCCGAAACGACCGACCTGAAACTGACCTAAATGGACCCGAAACGACCTGAACGGACCCAAAACAGCTCAAACGGACCCGAAACGACCCAAACGGACCCGAAAGGACTCCAATGGACCCGAAACGACCCGAACAGACCCGAAACAGCTCAAACGGACCCGAAACGACTTGAACGCACCGAGAACAACCACGAACAGACCCAAAACAGCTCGAACGGACCCGAAACGACCCGAACGGACCCGAATCTACTCGAACGGTTCCAATACGGCTCGAAGTCGTTTAGGCCTACATAGAATAGTGAACGGATATTTTTGAGTAAATAAGTGAAGTCTAAATGGTCAAGTTTGTGTTTTTATAATCTAATTGTTCATTTTATATTAATTGTAATTCGTGATTCGTATTAGGGAGTAATTATCAATAAACTTCTAGCTACAGAAGGTACTTTGCTATACGTCTACCACAGTTCATCGAGAGTTATAGTCCCTCCTACCCTCGTATACAACCTCAAAGAAACAAATTAACCTCCAAATTCCGTTTCGCTTTCGAAAATTCAAGTCTAGATCCACACTTGGTTATTGCTTAACTGGTGCTACATCGAGATTTTTTCTAGTTCGAAAATTGAAAGGTTACAAGACTTTATCGTTAGGTAAATTTCATCCTAAGGTCCAAAGGGTAACATGAATTCATATTTTAACATGATGAATTATTACGAGCAAGCGCTTCGGTTAAAAAAAAGAAAACAAGACGCCCTGACATGCGTACGTGACATATTGTCGATTTAGAAAAAAGAAGAAATATTTTCTCAGGGTAACGTTTGTCAACCTCATTTACAGGTGAACATCTGGATGTAGTAGGGAAGTAACTGGGTAAGTTCAGAAGGACTGAAGGTATTTCAGTGCCTGATAACTTGATACGTATTGCGTACCTGAGCCCTCAAAGGTGTTCTATTATTCATAAATCGTCAAGCGAAGAAATTTGCGAAAAGTGAAATGAATTTTCGGTAGAATTCGGACAAATTGAATTACACGTGGGAGATTGTATAGGCTGACGTGCCCCACGTGGAAAATAAATTCCGCCGATTGTGGGTAATACGTAGATAGATGAAGATACAGACAGAGGTGCATGTGTAATTGTATATATATGTAATGTACCACTTGCATGGTAAATCGGACAAAATAATTTTTTAATTCGGTTTACGGAATGGGAATTTTTATAATGTCGCGTTATCTGATCGTGTACGAGTATCTAATTCAGTTCGAACGCAATTAAGTAGAAATGTTAGGTTTTCACAGAGAAATTCCACTTATGGCACGCGAAACCAATAAAATGTGAAATATGTGCGTGATTAAATTGTGGTAAAACCTTCAAAGTACGTAATCGGACAAAATTATTTGTTTTTGTTCGTCGAACGCTGAAAATTGTTCCGTTTCGTTTCTCGTATCGTACGCATTTTACGAAGTGGCTTTCCACATTTTATTTTTCCATCCATTGGTTCTCTTGGAAGCGAAGCGAATCACCGTCTTTGGGTGTTTGAATGCGTATTTGGGTAATCGTGTAGGAGTGTGTACCTGTGTAGTGTGTATGTGTGTCCTACTTACTATGTAAGGAGGCTTCGCCCCCTGGGCCGCTTCATGGCCCCAACCCGCAGCTCACCGCTCAGCTCGTTCCTCGGACTTCGCCCTCAAGCCCCCTATCGAACTTCACTACTTACAAATGTGGTTCATCGGAACTTCATCTCCCCTTATAAACTTCATGACATGCCGTTTGGATTTTGTATAAAGAACCATCATCAAGTGCTTCTCCATACCATCGTTGCGTCGCGTCGTTCGATTACACATTTTGATGCGAGAATTCAGATGGTTTCGGATAAAATTAGTAATACAGCAGCCAACCAGGTACTCAATTTACGACGGCGTACATACATTTAACTGAAAAGAGGAAAAAAGGAAAAAAAATGTAATGATAATAAAGAATGTCGGACGTACCGAAGGCGATAAAATTTCGTATTTTGAAAGAAAAATTTGATGTAAAACGCTGCTAAGCTTTGTTTAGAGCAAAGTCGTAATTTCAACGTAATTAAAATAAATTATTATTTCTGCGAAATTATTCTTAGCGAAACGAGTTGGTGTTTTTAATTTTAATACCGGTTTGACTTTAAAAGGTGTTTTTTCTCAAGCGGTGACGTATCGGGGTTGGGAATTAGGGCTTAGGTCGCTACTGAAAATGCTAAACCATTTATATGGCCGTTAAGTTTGAGTAAACGGTATTTTTACGAGTGTATTTTGGCACCCTCGTTCATTCATAACGACACATTTCGAATGATAAAATGTATTTTAATGAAATTTTTATTCTAATGAACTAGAATCCCCTTTAACATAATTTTGTTTTTTCTTGCGAGTATTTTTTTTTCAAATTAAAAAATCTCTTTATCTCTTGGCTTTTTATTCTCCGCATGAGAAATTTAATCGCGAAATTAAACGCCAGCGCTATGCACCGCCAACGCCATCACCGACGTCGCGTATCACGTTAAAGGCGAGATTAGGATTTTCCTCCTCACCTTCTCATCCAAGTTATTTATCCTACTTGCGTGATCTACAAAGTCGTGAAGTAAGTCGATGGTGCGTGGAAGTGTCGCGGCAAAATAAAAAATTAGCATTTTTTTGGCGTATCAACTGTTTGGGTAGAAATCCGAGTAATCTGATAATCGTGACTACGTAACGTTATGTTTACATTTTTCAATGTACTCGTTGAGGGTTTTCAGAGTACCGGCCCAAGCATAGAAATTGAAGTAAGAAAAGCATTAATTACGCAATTACGCGGTACAAAGCTACCATACGTACATTTGTACGAGTATTTGCGTACGTTGGAATTGTCAAACCCCGATAGCTTTATCGAGAGAACGACTCAACTGATGTGGATTATTCATCAATTATTTCAAATTCTTCTACACCTATTACAGTATGTATGCTAGCTTTCATAATCCCTTTCAACCGAACACAATGGCAGAATTGACACGGATAGATTAACCGTTACTTGTGGTGTGCGCTCGATGAATTTCTACATTTACGTATACTCGTTATTTGGGGAATTTGTAATTGGGTCATAATTTACGCGGCGCTGCGATGAAATTCCATAAGCTATATCTTTATACAAAATATATATTATGTAGTTAGGTACACGAGTAATATCGTTCAATGTAGGTAATTACAAGTACCATTGATATTCCATTTCTCACTCCCAAGTTTTCATCAAGTCTCACAAGTTGATTCGTTAAGCCCACTAAAAAGGAAAAAGGGCGTTTTAATAAATTTTATTCTGTAACGAGGGAAATTTGACGTTCGTTGGGAGGCAACACTGCCGGGTGCCCGCGTACATCTGAATATAGGCAGCGCGCGCAACCAGTCAATAGATTGCGTTCGCAGCATACTTTCCTACTCGTAGGTAAAGTGTGTCGCGAACGTTACTTATAGTGGAAACTGCCTGATGAACATCTTTCTTAGTAGCTCAATTGATATTTGGTGCATTTGTATAAATATATGACCGATTAATAATATACTGACAAATAAACTAAAAGATACTTTCCTACTCGTAGGTAAAGAGCGTCGCGAACGTTACTTATAGTGGAAACTGCCTGATGAATGTCTTTCTTAGTAGCTCAATTGATATTTGGTGCATTTGTATAAATATATGATCGATTGATAATATATTGAAAAATAAAAAAAGATACTTTCCTACTCGTAGGTAAAGTGTGTCGCGAACGCCACTTATAGTGGAAACTGCCTGATGAACGTCGCTCCTAGTAGCTCAATTGATATTTGGTGCATTTGTATAAATATATGACCGATTGATAATGTATTGGCAAATAAACTAAATTTCTTACCTAACTCTACTTTTTTGCTGGTGCTGCCGCAGGCGCACTCGACAATATTATTAACCTTTAATGCATCATTGCGGTTATTCATTTTTGGAGGGTGCCACTAATCGAAGCGCATCTTCGACTTCCTTCATCCCCCTTAATTAAGGGACGAAGCCACGTTATCGTCGTTTTATGATCAAAGAATTTTGGTACCTCTTCTTAAAATACGGTTCTTATCAGATTGTTGCTTTTAGCGCAGCCCTCCTAGTAGCATAACTCATCAAGAAGTCTCTCCGGGTCGCCGCTTTGAGCGCGGTCTACAACAGGGGCATAATAATGTAGCATCCTCATTGTGTGTGACATGCCAAAATAGTGCCATCGCAATTTTGCAATTAGCCTTTTAGCCTTTGTCTTATAGCAGCGATTATGAAATGTTAATCTGATTCAATTTGAAGGTCGAAGTTACGTATAAATTTTATAATAACCTTTATTTGCGATTTAAAAAATCTTATCTATGAGTTGATAAAAAAGACCTCGTCAGCAATGGCTTTCAACTATAAACAAAAATTCAGCTGGTCCCAACTTCCGTCATATATTCGAACTCTTTTTCAACTCCTTCAATTTCATAGTTAGGCAAAACATGAACATAACTAATTTTGAAGGGCTTGAAAAGTTCTACGAAAATGTTCATAATCAATTTTGTCTCTATACTTTATTAACTGAGTTACAACATTTTGAAAAAACAAACATTATGAGAGTACACTATACTCCTTCGAATTTTAGGATTGGCAAACATGCATACACTTGATTACTTCAGGTAACTGTATTGCGGGTTTGAAGGCGGTACACTGATTGTGGAACACTCTGTATGTTGTACTGGTCATGATGATCGCATTTTTGATCACATCAGCGTTATTTAATTTGAAGAGCGAGGTTTTAAGAAATTCTTGCCTTTACGAAGGTGGATTATGTCATCGAGCGTCACGGCGGTGTGTTTGATTCGCGGGTGAAACGTCTAATGTGAAAGTAATTTTTTGGAAATCGACTACCGCGTGAAGGTAAAATGGCCCCAATTTCGAAAAGTGTAATTTCATCATCTTTGAGAAATTATTATTGGGTAATTTTGCGATTATTGCAAAATGGTAACAATCGCTGATAATGGCGATGATTCATGGAACTTATTTGGTGTACTCTCGCTCCTCTCTCCTCCCCTTCTGAACGGTTATATGGTACTCGACACCGTAATTGTTTCATTTTTTCATGTCGGCAATCAAACTTATTACTGGAAAACTGTTTGAAAGGGCATTAGGGGAGATGACAAGTTTGGCTTCAAATTTGCATCGTGTAATCACGCAAATGATGGCGAGCCTGAAATGTTGAGATGATTTCGCTCTTCACCAGACGCCAGAACTTTGAGGTAGTTGACTGGTTGACTACATATCTATTCGATACAATTGCAAAACGAAACGACGAGGACAACGGATACAATCGTAGAACGCTGTGAATTATAATTTTCAAAATTAATTCGCTTTCGTTTGGCGTTTTGACAGCGGTCGCAGCTATGGCGGTGCGTACACCAGGTATACAAAAGCTCGAAACGTGAGATTAACCAAATTATGTTCCATCTTTGCGTGGAATACCATCCCATATCACGTGTTAGGAAATGCGTCCGTATAAGTAATTCGAACCTTGTAGAATAACGTATAAAATGGGGAAAATGGCCAACTCTTTGGAGAGTTCATTTAATGAATTAGCTTGTCGTTTTCATGCGACAGGACGTGCAGCCGCGCACTGTACGCGTACATCTTTGTCTGCACGGTACGCAATACACAATACACGTATAGTAAATGTATATTGGTATAGCCTCGCACGTACCCGCCGCACCGCGTATCTACCCCATGAAAATTATATCAAGCGCGCTGCTGATTCTAAAATTTGTTCCTAAACGAGTCGCGCTTCGCGTACATTGAGTAAGCTTAAAAAAAAAAACATCTAGCACTTCGATATTGCGGCAAATCGATAAAAAACATCTAGAAAACCATAAATTTGAAATTTTACCCAAAACAAAATAGGTCTCAAATTTTGGCAAATTTTTCAATTTTTAATTTCCATGTCGCCGCCACGCCTCGTCTTGATATCATACCGAAAATTGACGCCAAAAATTTCTCAACAGCTTGACATTTTTTTCATGTTTTCAAAATTATCCAATATACGAGAAATTCAAGAATTTACTACTTTTACTAGAGCTTCAAAACTTTCGCTGCCTCGGAGCGTAAAGTCGTGAAATTGCACCTCCAACGCGAAGCACCGGTTTAAATAAAAACAGCGCAATAAATGAATAGGTATTTCCCACGAATCCACGGATATGAAAATTTATTCGTTACCGTCGCCGCTGCCAGACTCGCACTCTCAAATAAAATGTTACCTAAATAATGTTTCTCCGTGTCGGTGGTGTTTTTGCGTTTGAAAATGAAAAATTAGTTTAAAGTAGCGTGTACTCGTGTACATACGAGTGTATATAGTAGAGGATAAGGAAAAACAGCGGAAAACACGTGTTGGTTTCCATTTGGTGCCATATTTAGGAGCGGTGACACCGTAGTAAACGTACCGACCGAGTTTTGAAAAATGTTATTTATAGTCCACGTATTTCCGTCGGCTAAGTGCGTTTTGTTTTGGTTTCTATTTTTTTTTATTACCAAAGTATTGTTATTTATTTCATTTTTACTTTTTACCCAACAAGGGCCGCGATACAAATATAGAACGAGTAATATAATTATGTATGCGTACACTGAGTGCGATGACATGAAAGGTCTGCATACTATGTATATCTGCGTAAATACGTATCTACAGGGTGTTCCAGGATAGAAGTAAGGCCTTCAACCCAGAAACCATGCAACCTAAACTAAGTCTATGTATGTATATTTGCCTAACCTCCAGACCGCAGGGGCAGCGTTATACTCTTCCAAATTTTTTTTTCAATTTTCTTTATCGATTTTGAATAATTATACCTCAATTACTAAAATAGATAGAAATATGCGATTTCTTCCGAGAAAAGGAGAATTTTATCTGGATTATTCTAGTGTGGATGATTTTTGTGTCAAGACAATATTCCAGGGAGCAAATGACAAATTAAAGAAGAAAAAATTTGTTTTAAATTTTGAAATTTTCATCATTTTCATTGAATTTTTCAAATAATCGATGTTTTTAGGAGGAAAAAGTTTGCTCTTTTCAATGCTGCAAACCTCATCTTTCTATCTTAATTAGATCAAAAGCAAAAAAAATTAAAATTTCCAAAACTTTTCAAAGTGATGTGAATTTTTACAATTTTTAATTTTTGAACGACCATAATTTTTCAAGACGGTACTATAGGTGTAGTGAGTTGCATAACCAATTTTTGTAGGGAAAAGCACTTAAATCTCTGTAACTGCCTGGGAAAATTAAAATTGATATCAAAAAATTGCCCCATTTGATCAACAACTTCAGTTGTAGGATCTTAGAAACCTCAAAATAGGGTACTGTAACTTTAATTATTTACAAAATTGAGCAATTTTTTGATGTAATATTCATAAATATACACTCGTTTGTCGTACAGAGCGATATTCCACAATTTTAATTTCCCCCGGTGGTAACAGAGATTTAGGTGCTTTTTCCTGCAAAAATTGATTATGCAACCCACTATACCCGTAGTCTCGTCTTAATTATGTGAGATGGAGTGGTGGGGTTTACAGTATTGAATAGGATGGTCTTCCCCCTCCCTAAACAATTGTCGAAATGATGGGCAGAAGAAGATATTTAAAAAAAGTTACGAATTGATGAAAATCTAGACTCATGATTAATCACTCTGATGAGTGTTTCTGGAGGGGGGAAGACCGTCCTATTCAATGCCGCAAACTGCACCTTTCTATCTCACGTAGTTAAAATGTTATGGTCATCCAAAAATTAAAAAATGCAAAAATTTACATAATTTTGAAAAGTTTTGGAAATTTTAATTTTTTTAGCTTTTGATCTAATTAAGATAGAAAGATGAGGTTTGTAGCATTGGAAAGAGCAAACTTTTTTCTCCTAAGAACAGCCATTGAAGTTATATATTATGGGAAGAAATTTTTGAAAAATTCAACAAAAACGATAAGAATTTCACAATTTAAAGCGCATTTTCTTCTTTAATTTGTCATTTGCACCGTTGAATATTGACTTGACACAAAAATCATCCACACTAGAATAATCCAGATAAAATTCTCTTTTTCCCGGAAGAAACCGCATATTTCTATCTATTTTAGTAATTGCATCCACACTAGAATAATCCAGATAAAATTCTCTTTTTCCCAGAAGAAACCGCATATTTCTATCTATTTCAGTAATTGAGGTATACTTATTCAAAATCGATAAAGAAAATTGAAAAAAAAAAATTTGGAAGAGTATAACGCTGCCCCTGCAGTCTGGAGGTTAGGCAAATATACATACAAAGATTCAGTTTATGTTGCATAGTTTCTGGGTTTAGGGCTTTACTTCTACCCCGGAACACTCTGTATATCTATCTTCCTTCCAGTTGGTCAAAAACGCAACATGCCAAAACAACGTAGCTATGCTTGCGCAGCTGTAACTATGTAGATACCAAATACACATGTATCGTATGGGTACATGCAATTGCATATATTGCTATTTACATAACATGTATACTTTGTAGCACTACGTGCACGTCGCGTTGCATGTTAACATACTACGTACATGGCCACGTACATAGTTCGACGCACCTAGGCGCTCGCGCTTCGTGCTACTGCTACCTAACGCCGGCTCTTTCAACTAAAGCCGTGCCGCGAGACCAGTGAACTAAAATGATAAGACATCGTTGCGGCTGGAATGATATCAGTTGACGCGAAAGCTCTGACAGAGTGTAACGTTCTCCTCTCGCAACTTCCATTTCGGATCACGACGATCTTTCGTACTCGTATATTTCGTAACCGGTAAATCCCATCCGATTGTCGTGCCGGTTGCTTTCATTTTTTGTAACGACTATTGCCTACCCTTGTCTATTGATTTTATTTCGAGTTTTCGTTATTTTTTTTATTACTTTTTTTTTGGTTCATTTTCGAAATCACTCGTCGCCGAATTTAACTCGTATCTAGCATATTGACACCGAACTTACTCGCACGATACAAGATAAACTACGAGTATTTCTCTGCAGCTGGTATCGTTCAAATTCATATGGCAGCTTCAAACTACGTACAATTAACTTTTTACGCGAACATAAAACATGATTAATTTTTCGCACGCGATTCATCCGAAATAATTACGTTTTCAAGAAGCCAAAAATTCGTTCGATCGTCTCCGTCGAGTATCCATATTGTTGATTTTGCTGGAAAGAGGATACCCCATCTAAGGACACGTGAAACGTAAAATAAGTTGCATAAGCGACTCCTTCGTGTATCATCATCGATGAAGACAGGTGCGTATTTCAAGAGATTTATTAGGAAGCTAATTTTTTAAACAATTTTCCGCTTATCTCGACCGTAATTAATTACGCCAAGCCGCAGAAAAAACTAAAAACGAGTTACCTAAATCCTAGTCTACAGGATTATTAATAGCTTGAAACTTTTACCCCTTTTTAACGCGAAAATTTCCTAGAATGTAAATGTTTCGCAAAATTAAAAATTAAAAGTAAAAAAATAAAAATGAAAACGAAGAAAAAAACGAATGAAACCTGCGATATACGTATTTGTGAGGTGAAAATATTTGAAATTAGATTACACTAGGTGGACTTTCTCCGCAATGACGAGTCGGCATCTCGGTACGCCGCGCTGTACATTACTTTCAGCTTGTTACCTATTTCGCTTTTATTACGATATCTATGTGTTTGTAGTAGTGAGGGTCGACTAATCTGTTTGTACTCGTCTCG
This sequence comes from Maconellicoccus hirsutus, assembly GCA_003261595.1. Lineage (NCBI taxonomy): Eukaryota > Metazoa > Arthropoda > Insecta > Hemiptera > Pseudococcidae > Maconellicoccus > Maconellicoccus hirsutus. Next base: position 10,505 of record QBDW01027360.1, on the reverse strand, counting down.
TATGTTTGTGCTTATGTATGCAAGTAATTATACGCGGACATACCGGGTATCTCATTGTTGCCGGTTTCCGCCGGTCTTTACGTCAATTGCCATTTTTTTTTACTTCAAAGTGCCACCAATTAGAGAAAATTTGGTTTTATTCGAGAGAAGAAGGTTAGATTGTTATAAGCATTAGTACAATGTACGATGTACAAGTACATGCAGTACAGGAGACGCGTAAATCTATGTAGTACTCGCGATAGTCCATAAATAATGAACCAAGTAGCGTGTAGCGGATTTATAAGAGGAGAAAGGCGCCGTATAGACATATTTTCAACTTTTAATTGATGATAATGGCGTTATATGATTAATGAAATAACTCGTTCGAATTCTTTGGCCTTTTAACGTTCGCCATTGTAGACGTTACGTTGGTTTTGGAATGCACCACGAGTGGTATCTAGTTTCACGTAGATATGAAGCTTTTGTTGTCACACGGTTACCGCATGATTTAACTTTTTACTCGCGAAAATACGATCAACGTGATGCATGCATATCTGCCTGCTCTCGGGTCGAAAACTTAACGCGCTTTGATTAATTATGAATCGCTAACCCTTGCTCCGCGTACACAGTTACACGCGAATCGCGATTACGATATTCAATAGCTACTCCGAATTATTACTACATTACATCACGCTACATACGAGTAGGTACCTAATTGGTATACGAATCTTAATATGAATAACGGAGCAACAGTTTGTTGGTGAATACAAACCACTAACAGCGTTTATGGTCTGGCTACTTTAGCTAGATATTTCAGACAACTATACTAATACAGGGTGTTCCGGGGTAGAAGTAAGGCCTTCAACCTAGAAACCGTGCAACATAAACTAAGTCTATGTATGCATGTTTGCCTAACCTCCGGGCCGCAAAGGCAGCTGTATACCCTTTCAAAAAAATTTTTTTCCCATTTTTGTCAACAGATTTTGAATAATTATACCTCAATTACTAAAATAGACAAGAAATATACGGTTTGTTCTGTGAGAAAGAGAATTTTATCTGGATTATTCTAGTGTGGATGCAATTACTAAAATAGACAGAAATATGCAGTTTGTTCTGGGAGAAAGAGAATTTTATCTAGATTATTCTAGTGTGGATGATTTTCGTGTTAGGTTGATATTCAATGGTGTAAACGACAAATTAAAAAACAAAACGCGTTTCAAATTGTGAAATTTCAATCATTTTTATTGAATTATTCAAAAATTTCTTCACATAACACAGGACTTTAATAGGTGTTTTTAGAAGGAAAAAGTTTGATCTTTCCAACGCCGCAAACCTCATCATTCTATCTTAATTAGATCAAAAGCTAAAAAAATTAAAATTTCCAAAACTTTTCAAAATTATGTAAATTTTTGCAATTTTTAATTCTTGGACGACCATAACTTTTTAACTGTGTGAGATAGAGAAGTGAGGTTTGCGGCATTCAACAGGACGTTCTTCTCCCCTCCAGAAACAATCATCAGGGTGATTGGTCATAATTGAAATTTTTCATAAATTCGTAATTTAAAAAAAAAAAAACTTTTTATGCCGATCATTTTGACAAGTGCTTCTGGAGGGAGGAAGACCGTGCTGTTGAATGCCGCAAACCTCACCTCTCTATCTCACACAGTTAAAAAATTAAGGTCACCCAAAAATTGAAAATTGCAAAATTTACATAATTTTGAAAAGTTTTGAAAATTTTAATTATTATAACTTTTGATCTAATTAAGATAGAAAGATGAGGTTTGCGGCGTTGGAAAGATCAAACTTTTTCCTTCTAAAAACACCTATTAAAGTCATGTATTATGTGAAGAAATTTCTGAATAATTCAATAAAAATGATAAAAATTTTACAATTTGAAACGCGTTTTCTTCTTTAATTTGTCATTTACACCCTTCAATATTAACCTAACACAAAAATCATCCACACTAGAATAATCTAGATAAAATTCTCTTTCTCCCAGAACAAACTGCATATTTCTATCTATTTTAGTAATTGAGGTATAATTATTCAAAATCAATAAAGGAAATTAAAAAAAAATTTGGAAGAGTATAACGTTACCCCTGCGGTCTGGATCTTAGGCAAACATGCATACATAGACTCAGTTTATGTTGCACAGTTTTTGGGTTGAAGGCCTTACTTCTACCCCGGAACACCCTGCATGCGCTCCCCACATGCGTCCATCATTTTAAGCAGATACAAATAGTTATTTTACGTACCCGGTACCTAAGTATGTAAAGTACATACTTCATCAATCTGCTTATACCAGTTGTACATCTCTTACTTAAACTTACTACGCGATTTTTATCGCCCCTAAATTTTCTAAATAAAGTTTTGTAGGTATAGGTAACTAGTAAACATTAACTATCGAGCTTTTCATACGACCAACTTATGACCGAAGACTTTTCATTAGGTCATCGAGAGCTGTCTGCTTTTAAGCCGAATCACGAATACCTAATAATAGTTGAAAATTTAAGCCAACAGCGACATAAAAGTTAGCACGAATTACCAACGTCAGCGCTCGTTAAAATTTACATCAAGTTTTTGCGTATGTAGATGTACAACTACAAGACTACGAGAGTACGACCGTCGACGCGACGTCGGTCGTCCTCGTCCTAAGAATTTTACGATAAGCTTTATAGGTAACTGTTGATTTTAACATAAATAATAACGTTATTTTGGAAAGCAAACCTTCTAATTCATTTTAACATCTTAAAAATGACTCCACCGAAAACTATATAATAATAAAAAAAAACAGTGATGGAAGAACGAACAAGAGCGAGAACAAAAAACGCAAATAACCAATATTTTTTTTTAAAACGAAAAATGAAAACTTAAAAAAACAAGTCGACCAGTTGCGGAAAATTCCGCAATAAAAAAAACTGCTAAATTTTGAGTGGACCAAAATTAATAGAAGCCATTAAAAAAAATCGAATTTTAACATTTTTTTTGTTACAATATTTATTTATATCTGAATTACGATCGCCGATCGCGAATTATGTGACCGAGCCGTCTTATCAGTATGAAGGTTGGCAAGATTGCAACAGTAACGAAGGTCGCTCGAATCTCTTTTTTCGTTAGCTGGAAAGATCACGTGATTCCAAAAATTTTAAAACAATTTTTTTCGAGAAAACTCGAGACCATTGCCCCAGACAAAATGGTATCGAAACGTCGAAATTAATTCGCATCGGCTAAACGCAGCCGTACAATCGGCGCAAAAGGGAGCAAAAGGAATAAATTTAGTGCATTATTATTATGAAATTTGGGAACGAACAAGAACGAGAACTTGAAACTCAAAAGAACGAAGAACTGAGAACGAACGACTCAAAAATGATTTTTTGAAGAACGAAAAACGAAAACGTTTTTCTCAACGTTCTTCGTTCTTTAAATTTCGTTCAATTTCTCGATTGAAAATAGTGAATCTAAACTTTAAAATCATACATCTCAGTTAGTTTTCGAGGTAGAAACCTGTGGTTTAATGCATTGAATTTTATGTAAAATTTCCCATAGGAAACGTGCAAGTTGACCGTGTCGCCGTCTAGACGGTGAGATCCGCAAGTTTTGCCGGAAAATTTAACAATAGCGGTATATGGAGGAATTTTGTTTTTCCGCGATAACTTTCGAAGTATTGACTCCACAACAATATCTTATAGATCGTTGGAAAGAGGAAGAAAAATGCCACATTTCGTTTCCTAACGCTATACACCTAGGTAGAATAGATTCTGAGAGATTTCAAATTAAAGATGGAGTTTTCGCCGATTTCGCCGTTCTTCATTTTGTTTATGCTCAACCGGTTTTGAGATATTTTAATCCAAAGTTAATTCAACTATAGATTTTGAAAATAACTTCAAACTTGTGAATTTCGTGCGTTCAATGTTTTTGCCAAATTTTTTGAAAACCTTTCGTGTTTTTTTATGATTTGTACCTTTACCTTGCCACTTAACGCGGTTTTCCTAATTTACATTTAAACGAGTGACATTTGAACGGTGTAATTTTAAAAGCGTACTTTTGATTAACTTTTAAACAATAATTTAACATGGCGATGGCAGCGACAGCGTCTGCGGCGACCTGTCTTGAAATTTCACGTGATACGTGAAATCTAACGCCGCGCCACGCCCGGGCACCCGCGTCATTGCAATTTGATATCGAAAACAAACTTCATTAAATTTTCATACGACCTTCGTCTCTAGATTCAGGTAACAGGGTATTACACCAGGTAGTAGGAATAGGAGCATGTAGTAGGTAGAGGTGCTCAACTCGTATATGTGCAGCATGTCCGGTTCAGTGTTGCCAACTGTACGGCAATTGCCGGAAATGTACGGCTTTGGGACTATCGAAATGGCTTATGGTTCAACATCGAGCCGTACAGCAAAAAGTACAGCTTTCAGCCAAAATACGAGTTTATTGCAAAAATACGGCGATTTAAATTTTTCTACCAAAAAAAATTTATTTTGACCAAGGATTTTAAAATTGGCTGTTTTTTAATTTTTTTTTTTTTGATAATTTACACTGTGTGAAGTCATTCTAAGCAACTACCCAACGACTAGTTATCATTTTTTTCATACCTAATGGTAATTTTTCATGCCAAATATGAAACTGTTCATTTATTAATTTTAAGAAAATATCAACTACGAATTGTCAATTTATTTTTTTTGTTCAAAATTTGCTATTTTACTTGTTCTTTATGCATGTAATAAAATTTAGTGAAAAAATGAAAAAATTAATTTGCGATACTTTATTATGTGTCGATGATGCTGTTCGTTTCAAAATAATCTGCATTTTGATACCCATGTTCAGTTGTACGGCTTTTCAGTTCAAAATAAGGCAATTTTAATGGTCCTAAACGGAAATTCGCTGTTCCCGAGTTGGCAACACTGGTCCGTTTGATGTTGGTACTCCTCAGTGCAGAAATCCCATCAACGTGCCTGACGCGTAAAAAGTGGCGACACTTACACAGGTTATAAATAACATAAATAGAGACATCAGTGCATGCAAATTAAGTACAAAAAAACACACTAAAAAAGCAAATCATTATTAATGAACATTTTTCGTATCTAAATTATTAATATCAACTTAATTCTTCATTTTAATCAAAATAACGATTTATAAACATCGATTAGGGTTTAAAATAATTTATTAGTATTACTTATCAATGGCGATGGGATTTTTGCGCTGAGGGGTACAAACACCAACCGGACACACTGTATGTATGTATTACACAGAAATTTTCTTCTTTATTGTGGCGGTGAAGAATAATTTTGTTTCTCTCCTTTTTATACTGCAATATTACTAACGTTATTAGCATACACCTGTACACAGCCAAGTATAGACGTAGTTATGTTGGTGCTGGTGGTAGCTCAGTTAGGTACACCACATACATACTTATTATCTAAATTTACATCAAACAAGAAGGTAAATATTGACGCGTTTATCTCTGACGCGACACACCGTAAGGACGAATGAATTCGATAAGATGAGTGTAGGTAACTGTTATATCTATACGAGTGATTTTCTTTTATCTTTATGCAAAAGATATAGTCCAAATTTCACTATGAATAAATTTAACCTGCTATTATTATTTATTTTTATCACCGCGAATTGTTCGAGTAAAAGATAACATCACGCGAGTCGCTTTGCGTCGCATCTCGCACTGCATCATGTATCCTCATAGAAGTGGAAAAAATTTCATGTTTTGAGCGCAATTAACGTTTTTTTTTTGTTTTGGCGGAATTTGAATCAATTTAAGGAAATAGAAAAACGAACAAGCGCCACTCTTGAAATCGGTCGCTGAAATTTTTTTTCAACCATGTAAAAAGTTGGCGAAATAAAGTTTATAGTGAAATCTTTATCTATACGCAATGTGAAATCGTTGGAAATTTGAAATTTTTTTTGGCTCTCAAAATTAAAATACTTAGGCGTTTGGATACGAAATGGTTGATAATGTGAATACGAATGAAGCGTGAAACAAGAATGAAAAAATATAAAAGAAAATGAAAAAAAATAAAGAAGAATAAAAATTGAAACACTGCGATAAAAAGCTTATCTCGGAAAGGGAGATAGAAAACGGTCGTATTTTTCAATCAAAAGCATTTTCTTCCTCAGGCAACGTTAAAAACATATCGGCTCGCACAAAGAAGAAATTCTCCTGAAATATCGAACAATGTTGTTTATTCCTTGAAAAAAGGAGCTACCTATTTGAACAGAAGTGTTTTTTACCCTTTTTATTTACCATTTTCAATGAAATCAATTCGCGTTGAAAACCGATTACAAGCGGTATGCACCCATTATTTTTACGTATTTACGACCCTTTAATTAATTTCTTCTTTTATAAAATCAGCATCCGCCAATTGAAATATTGTCGTAATTTATTATCGTTCCTCATTTATAGTTGTACTTGTATAGTATTACAAAACAAAAATACGTAAATAAAGAAATGAAAAAGAAGGAAAAGCTATTTATCTAGAAAATTTCACCATCCTCGAGTCGGGATGGCCGATTGATCGTGGCTCCCCTTCTCTTACTTATTTCACCAGAACTTTCACTTTATACGTCGAATTTCACAGAACAGGAAGGTATTCAGAATTAATCGAACATTCGACATTATATTTATAGTGATCTCTATAGGTGTTTACAACGAATTGATAAGTAATAGTTGATAAGTAACTAAGAACCCCATAGTAGCGTAGATATTTTTCTACTTACTCCAATCTGCAATTTTTCTCCCAGAATCAGTAACAACTCAACACTCGACATCGCAAAGCGCAAACGAATCAAAATCGCAAAACTGGTACGACAGTAAAGTAAGTAAAATACTTGACTAACGTTGAAAGCTTACACTAACACTTTCAAAATTACACGATAAATTTTGACAGACCGAACTAACCCGAACCACCAACTGATCTTAATCAATAGTTTGTGCTTGTATTTTCTCCTTTCATTCTATCCAAATTTCTGTGTGATAACGCGGCCCAGTAAACACATGCAGTTTTTTCGAATTTCAGTTTTCTGATCTATGTTGTTTTTATCAATTCTAGAAACATTGAATAAATTGCAATTTTTCAACTTGAAAGTAAATTGATAAGAGAATATTTGATTTTTTATTGAAGAAATTAAGGTCCAATTTAACATTGTTTAAACCATTATTGCCATTTTAGCAATAAAACCGAAAAAAAGTAATTTATTTCCCAGGGGAGCTGACGATGGACTTATTCCATAGGTATAGGTAGATAAAGTACGTCGATGATACGATTTATTTGTATTTGCTCGCTGGATTTATTCCATTTTTGAAAAATATGAAATGGTTACGGATAATAATGACGATAATATTGCTATCATTACTCATTAAGCATAAATTATTACGAAAAAGTACAAGAAGTTTAGTATACCTAGTGTGAAGTAAAGAAAACAAAAATATTTCAAACGTATCAAATGGTACCACTGATCAATAAGTCATACAATGTAATATGGACCGCTCTGCTGTATTATGAGCTAAAGTGAAGCAAAGATAATTCTAGGTGCTGAAGCATAGATGGGAAAAAGTAATGCGCGCGCAGGACGTAGAGGTGTTGAAGGGAAAAAATTACAAACACACTACTGAACGTTAACATAAATACATCAACACCATCAATCTTGCCCATATTGTCTAAGGTTAGACCTCATCTATGTATTATCTTTGTTGTATAATCTATGTATGATCTATGTACAGATGGTATTGTAGGTATTCATTCGCGTTTCTATTCTCGTTGTTATCAATATCTCTGGATTCAAGAAGGCGGGAATTTGCGAACCTTGTAACACAATGCGACAGACACGGTATTAAGGTGTTACTTTACTTTTGTGAAAACTAAAATTCGAAAGAATACGTGTGTTTACCGGGCCGCGTTATCACACAGGAAATTGGATAGAACGAAAGGAGAAAATGCAAGCATTAACTATGATTAAGATCAGTTGGTGGTTTGGTTTCGTTCGGTTTGTTAAAATTTGTTGCGTAAGTTTGGAAGTGTAAGCGTAGTCCAAGCTTTTTGCGTTAGTTAAGTACTTTACTTACTTTACTGTCGTACCGGTTTTGCGATTTTGATTCGTTTGCGATGTCGAACGTTGAGTTGTTGCAGATTCTAGGAGAAAAATTGCAGATTGGAGTAAGTAGAAAAATATCTATGCTATGGGGTTCTTAGTTACTTAACTAGCTGTATACACCTATACAGATCACTGTAAATACAATGTTGAATGTTCGATGATTCTGGATGCCTTCCTGTTTTGGGAAATTCGACTGATGAAGTGAAAGTTTTGGTTAAATAAGTAATAGATAAATAGTAGATAGAGATATACATTAGTTTGTCTACGCGTTTTTTTGCAAAAAATAACCGAGCTACAAGGTTTTGACTTGAGAAAACGAGAAGAACCGAAACGCCATCGCTGAAAATTCCATTTTTGTTTTACGTACCTTCTACCTATTACTTAGGCGGCTAGGCCTACATAAGTAATATGCTTTTCTTAATTATGATATGTAAATGTATCAATGATAGACACTGTTTAAACAGAGAAATTTCAATTTTACAAATCTACTTGTAAATATGAAATAATATATACAGTATAACAATGAAATAAATCCATAATTCATTAGATACTACATTTCGTTTCTTGATCTTGGATACACTGTCACTTTTGTAAATGACGTTCATCACCCCTACACCATTTCAGTTATCCGGTTATTTGATGATCGAGTTTCAAACTTTCTTAACATTTCAGTTACTGTAAAGTGTTTTAAAATTTAAATTCTCAGTTTAATCATTATTTCAAATTTTACTATAAATAACGAAGTTAGTTATTTCATGTATTTACAATAATTTCTCTATTTTTTTCTTTCTTCGTTTTGTTGTGAAAAATGATTCACTAGTAAAGTATCATTTTCCCTACTACTGTGGTATTGATACATTTTACTTAATTAGCAAAATAAATCGAAACTCATCGATGAAGTATCACTTTACCCACTGAAAACAGTGTAGCATTGATACAGTTTACATATAATAATTAGGTAAATTGCGTTATTTATGATGTTCGTCAGCTGTCAAGACCCACTTCCTACTCACGACCTGTCTAGTGTTTGTGTGCTTGAACTTCGTAGGTGGAAGATAGTAGGTAATAGACATAGGTAATTACCAATTAGGTATCGGTTAATAACTATCTAACTACTAACTACTTAGACACCTTCACGAATAGTATCTATGGTAACTACGAAGAACATACAGCTACAGCTACAAAAACAGTAGATACGCGTATCTAATACCCACCTACCTTTACGTATTACATATACATACTACATAGATACTTACGTAAAATGGGAATCTGTTGGAAACGAACGAAAAAAAAAGCTTTATCTTTTTTTCTTTTTAAATTACCGAGTACGCATTAAAACTTTTTCACTTCTACTTTCACGTGCAAATAAAATGTTAAGCTCTCCAGAATGCTAGATATCAGAGCTGAGTAGGTATTATTTTTCGCTCAATTAAACGATTCGAATTGGAAAAGCAGCAACGACGGCGAGTTATTTTTTGCTCACAAAGCGCAAAGTCGAATGGTTGTCGGTTGCCTACTAGTTATTACAAGTTACTGTACATCTTATCAGATCACGAAGTCAAATGTGTAAAAAGAACCTCGTCAATTTTTATGTTAGGTAGCATGGCTAGCTTAGCTAGTAGCTAAAGCTACAGCTAGCTATATGTACTACGTAGTAGTTACCAGATAATCAGGGACAAAACTATGGGGGTGGGGGTGTAACACCCCCCCCAATCGTCATACGTTGCAATCAGCCGGCAAATTTGACAAAAATCGGCAAATTCGGCAAACCGTTAAATTTTGCTAAATGAACATACGAAAACAACGTTGGGAAAAAAATTGAAAATGCATTAATAGATGGCGCACAGTGGTCCAAAATCCAATTTTAGGGGGACAAAAATAGTTTCTCTGAAAATTGGAAGAATCCAAATGCAAAAACGTAGGTGAGGGATTTTTCGGTACGCTGATTCCAAATTTTTAGGTTTTTATCCCCGTAAACCCCAAATTGAGTCCAAAAAGGGGGGTTGAAATCAAAAATTTTTGAAATTGTTGACATATATGTCGTTATATATGTTTTTGAGTACGCTGATTCCAAATTTTTAGGTTTTTTGCCCCGTAAACCCCAAATTGAGTCCAAAAAGGGGGGTTAAAATCAAAAATTTTTGAAATTTTTGCCATATATGTCGTTATATATGTTTTTGAGTATGGTGATTTCAAATTTTTAGGTTTTTTGCCCCTAAACTCCAAATTAAGACTAAAAATGGAGGATTGAAATCGAAAATTATTGAAATTTTTAATCAATGTTGAAAAATTATTCATAAATTAAGTTTTAATAAGTAATTTTATTTTAAATAACTTAATTATAACTACAAATCTTCACACATGATAGACCCTCACAAGGGCCTTTCATGAAAAAATCAACAACTCCAATTTTT
>QBDW01027348.1:0-19479 GCA_003261595.1 Maconellicoccus hirsutus | reverse complement strand
AGAACCTTTACCTTTAAAATATACCACAACTGTACAAATTTGTAATTGCACAATTATATATAATCACTCTATACTATGACTCTATTTTGATTACATAAAATCATATCGATCTTACAATAAAAAATCTGAGTTACTATAAATAATTGGGAAAATGTGAAAATTTTGGCGTTGAAACATGATGAAAAATTAATATCAACACAAAAATCTGGTTTCGTAAAAATTCATCAAAATTATAAAAATTATTGATGTTGAACTAGTATTGAGTCCGAGTTGAAATTTTTATAAAAATCGGAGTTCTCGATAGAATTGTTCGTGTTGATTTTTGTCGACTTGATTTTTAAAAATCTGAGTTACCAAAAATGATTGAAAAAGTGAAAATGTTGGCGTTGAACCTTTGTTGAATTTTTTATAAAAATCTGAGTTATTAAAAATGATTAAAAAAGTAAAAAATTTGGCGTTGAATTGTGATGAAAAATCAATATCAACATCTTTGAAATTGCTTCTTGGTTTTTTCTGGGTAATGAACTAATAAAACTTTTGATCGGTTGTTGAAGGGAGAAAATTGAAATAAATACGACTAGGAAACTGAAATTATTCTTATTGGTTATTGAATAGATGAATACAAGATGAATTCGGTTGGAGAACCGTTGAAAAAAATCTGAGTCAGGATCGCGTATAATACATACTACTGATAGTTTTTAAATACTATCGATAGCGACTATCGATAGCTTACATCACTATAAGGAAATAACCGTTAACCGTTATCAAAAACTATCGATGGTACATTGATAATTTGGCTAATGTAAATTATCGATAGCTGTTGGCGTTGTGTTTACAACGGTGGCACCTTCCTTCCTTTTCCGTACGGTGTAACTGTAATCGTTCAATCGTTGTATTCGACAGTGTGTGTCTTTAGATGGGTTGTTCTTTCAATAAAGGTTTTAAACCCCCGTTTTATTTTATTATTTTATCTAATATATTAGGTTGCTGACATGATAGCAGAGGTTCGTGGTTTGTGATTCGCGTACGTACAATTTCTAAAGTTCTCCGTGGTGTTTTTTTTCTCTTGGTGTTTTTTTTGTCTCGTGTCTCGTGGACACATGGCTCGTAACTCCGGCCGATACTCAAATTCCTGGACAATAACGCCGACTCCGACTATGATAACTGACAAGACTTTGCCTTTGGTTTTCCATACTTTAAACTCCGAGCTTTGAGATAATTTAAGTTTGATTCATTTCCGGTCAAGGCAGATATGGGGAGAGACCTGGAAGTTCGATTAAAAGTGGTGGTGGAGGTGGAGGAGCACATTCAAAAATTCATCCGTCTATCTGAAGAGATTCAAGCTGGTGAGGAATGTTTATCTCCGCGGATTCTTGCGTTACTTTTGCTCACCACTCTTCCAACTGACGGCATATTCGGCCCTATCATCATGACTATTGGTGCTCTCTGCTCTACCACAAGAAACGGCCACCTTTGACTACATTAAGCGTACTCTCCTCGAACAGGATGGCAAGAATATCTGGAATGAAGTCCATTTCACTTATTATGGTTCGTCGAATGAGAAACGTCAGCATCGTGAAGGTCGAGATGGTCGTATCAGTCGTGATAATTCGCGCAAAGTTCGTCGATTCAAGCCATATGAGAAATCTGAACGAGGGTACGACAAACGAAAAGATCAATGTGTGGCATGCGGTGATTTTGGTCACTACGTCGATTCTTGCCCTAACGGACAGCAGAGGAAGTGTTTCCGATGCAAACAAGTGGGCCATGAAGCGAAGCAATGCCCAAAGTACCCCGGTGAAGATCGTCGTCATGAACGTCGTCCTCATTATCAGCCTCCGGGTGATAATCGTCGCCCTTTTCACCAATACGCTGCCGAAGGAGGTTGCCCTAATAGATCTCAGGTATCAGAAAATCGTCGTTCGAATGGTTCGTCTAAATTAGGTGATAACCAAGCTCATATGGTAGAGGGACTGACGGAAATATAAAGGCGACTGCGGAATTCGATGGCAAGTTCTGGGTACTTGATAAAGTGCCAAATTCGTTGATATCGTCATCAGACTACACTTTAGCAATTGATCATAATTCGCCAGGTAAATACATGGGTTCGGATAAAAAATGTGTAAATCGTGAGGTAAAACGTGACACTGGACTACTATGGCACACTAGGTGCGGCCATATTTCCGTGCAATATCTGCGTGAGCTAAAATCGTGTGCAAATGGGCTAGAGGGTGCTGTATTCTCAAACAACACTCACAGCCAGTGTACCATATGTGCACAGGCTAAAATGTGTAAAAAATCTCACACAAAAGGTCGTGATCGTGGAGCGTATCCCTTGGACATCGTACATTGCGATGTTATTGGACCCATTACGCCGTGTTCCATAATTAGTCAAAACCAATATGTTCTATCAATTATTGATGACTACACAAGGTATGCGAGGTGTTTTGTAATAAAACAAAAATCGGATTCTTATGACTGCATTCGTGAGTATGTTAACTGGAGTAAAGCTCAGTTCAACAACAAGTTTAGAATACGTGTGTTCCGGTGTGACAATGGGACTGAATTCTCAAATAAACGCGTGAGGGAACTTTTTGTGAGCGAAGGGATTGAGTTTGATTTCACTCCTCCTGGTACACCCCAATTGAATGAAGTATCAGAGCGGTTCAACAAAACCTTGTGTGAACGTACTAGAGCATTGCTACTTACTGGCAAATTTCCGTTTGGGTTCTGGGGTTTTGCAGTTTCAGCGGCTGAATACTTGTACAATCGTACTCCCCACAAATCGATTGACTTTCTAACGCCTTACGAACTATGGCACGGCAAGGTGCCCAATTTGGGAAATCTCAAGGTCTATGGGTGTGCGGCTGAAGTGTTGAATTTGTCAACACTGGAAAAATTCGAATCTAGATCTGGTAAAATGTACTTAATCGGATTTGAAAATAACGGATACATTTTATTTGATTACAAAACTCATAAAACAATACATTCGTGTGATGTTCGTTTCTATGAAAACGAGGTTTACGGCGATCAAAATGTTCAAGTTGTGGATTACAGCGAGCTAGTCATGCCAAGAAATGAGCATTCAGAAGAAAATGCGATCGATGATGCCACTAGCAATGATCAAATAAAAATTGATAGTGATGAATATGAGATCATCTCCGTTGATGTAGAAGAAATCGACTCAGCAATGGCTGTTAACTTCGATGGGTATTCTGATCCGAAATCCTTCTTTGAAGCGGTGAACGGCTCAGAAAAGGACGAGTGGATAAACTCCATTCGAGCCGAACTACTTTCAATGGAAAAAATCGTGTGTGGGAAGTAGTATTACGTCCCGAGCACGGAAAAATCATATCGTTTCGATGGTTATTTAAATCTAAAGACTTAGGTGAGCTTGGCAGAAAATTTAAGGCTCGGTTAGTCGCGCGTGGGTTCGAAGATGAAAATCTACACGAGTTAGAAGACACTTACGCCCCGGTCTCAAAATTGTCAACTGTACGTTGGCTGCTAGCCTTGGCGAATAAACATAATCTTGTTTTACTTCAACTTGATGTTCAGACAGCGTTTCTGTACGGCGTGTTAGACGTTCCAGTTTATATGCAAGCACCTGAGATGGTAATTTGTCCATCTGCAGACAAAAATAAGTACGCATGTAAAGTCACAAAGTCGTTGTATGGCCTGAAAAATGCACCCCGTCAATGGTACAAAAGACTTAATGATTTTCTTGTTGATTTAGGTTTTACCCGGAGTGAGAAAGATCCGTGTGTCTATTTCTTGGTCAAAGGGGAAATTACGATCATCTTGGTAGTTTATGTTGATGATTTTCTCATTGCGGGAAACAACATTGCTTTTCTGAGTAAGATTAAAAGTGCACTTTGTCAACGCTTTGATATACATGATCTGGGTGAACCAAAAAAATATCTTGGACTGGAAATTGTTCGCAATAAAGAGTTGAATGAAATTGTAATACACCAGTCAAAGTATACTGCGGCTATTTTGGATCGGTTCAATATGAGTAATGCGAAGCCTCAGTCCATTCCCATGCTCTCGACAAAATTCGATGTAAATGGTCCATCTCTACCATTAGAGGTACCTTACCGTCAAGCGTTGGGTGCTCTCATGTATTTATCCAATGGTACTAGACCAGACATCGCCTTTTCTGTGCACTACCTCAGCCGGTTTCAGTCTAATCCAAAAAAGGAGCATTGGGCTATGGTGAAACACATTTCGTTATCTTAATGGTACAATAAATATGGGTTTGAAATATCGTGGGAGAAAGAATGGTATTACAGCGTATGCTGATTCGGACTTTGCGTCAGATCTCGAGTCAAGAAAATCAACGTCTGGCTTAATCGTTTGTTTATTTGGGGATCCGATCGTGTGGGCATCCTGAAAACAAGATTGTATCGCCTTAAGCACCACTGAAGCAGAATATGTGGCCATGACTGAAGTGGCTCGCGAACTAATTTTTATTCATGCGCTAACTGCTGAAATTGAATTTTTGATTCCTTTGCCTATTGTTCTCTACGAAGACAACACTTCTGCAATAAAACTGGCGAAAACTCTTGAAAACAAGCGCACCAAGCATGTTGATGTCAAGTATCATTTTTTTTCATTGCTATTTTTTATTTTTAGATATTCGAGTGTTCGCAATCTTTAGTGGTTTTATGCCATAAAATTAGGAGGAGGAGCATCTTTATTTTTTATTTCATGTTATTTTTAAACTTTTGTGTCGTTTTGTAATTTTATTTTATAAAACCAGGAGGAGGTGTTGGCGTTGTGTTTACAACGGTGGCACCTTCCTTCCTTTTCTGTACGGTGTAACTGTAATCGTTCAATCGTTGTATTCGACAGAGTGTGTCTTTAGATGGGTTGTTCTTTCAATAAAGGTTTTAAACCCCCGTTTTATTTTATTATTTTATCTAATATATTAGGTTGCTGACAATAGCACTATCGATTGGTATCATTCCCGACGAGCACAAAGTGAAAACTGCTCAAATCATTTTAGAACCTTTACCTTTATAATATACCAAAGCTGTTCAAATTTGAAATTGCACAATTATATATTGATCACTCTATACTATGACTCTACTTTGATTACCTAAAATCATATCAATCTTACAATAAAAAATCTGAGTTACTATAAATAATTGGGAAAATGTGAACATTTTGGCGTTGGAAACATAATACATATCTTACGTATATATAGAGACACCTAACCTTTACGCTACCGGATACTTTAGGCATGGACCCAGGCTAGTGACCCTAGTTCACATCCACCACCCAATCCGTCTTACAAAGCAAAGCCCTACGCATGGTCACTGAAAAGCACAAAGGCTTCAGATCCCCAAAGCCTCCAGTAAGAGTTCACGCAAGAAATATCTGATGCAAAAAAAGAGACACCCTGCCTACAGTGCAATGAACTAGATAACGTTGAAGCTCTCCATTATATAGTTTCTCATCTATACTCTCCTCTTTTTCAAAAATTCCCTCTGGGGTTGGATCACCTGATACATCATGTGATGCTGACTGGAGAGGTGCGCCTATGTAGTGAATTTTTCTCTAGGGAGAAGTTGCGCGTCATGCAATACTTGTAGGGGTGTTGAGAAAGCAAAGAATTGGGGTGCGCCAGTTGGTGGAGAAATTGTGCATTATGTAGCACTTGTAAGGGTTTGGAGATGGTAAAGAATTTGAGATGTGCCAGTTTAGTTAGTGATTGCCTTCTGATGTAGAAGTATGTGCTCTGTGACATTTGTTGATTTTTTTGAATGTATTCTCAGGTAATTTTTTGGCTAAAAAGTGATTTATTGCTTTGAAAATGTTATTATAAAAAGTTGATTTTGATTACATACTTCACTTTTTTTACTTTTTTAAATTCAATATACTACTACTTTTTTTTGAAATATTTACGAAAATTTAGAGATTTTTCTCTTAATTTTTCTGTGGAAATACTTTCTTTCTTGAGAAAGTAGATTTTCAAGTGATTTTTTGGTCAACTTTTCAATTAGGTGTATATTTTTTGAAATTTGGAATGAAATTTTTATAATCATGTTAATATTACTTTCAAATATTAGAGATTTCCTTAAAAATTATCAAAAGGTTGTCTTGTTTTTCTGTGAAGACGTGTTTTTTTTGAGGCAGTGGATTTTCAAGTAGTTTTGTGGTTAAATTTTTAATTAGGTGCATATTTTTTCAAAATTTAGGATAAATTTTTGTAAATCATGTCAATCTTACTTTTAAATTTGTATTGGAGGTTTCCTTAAAAATTATTAAAAAGGTTTTGATTTTGATAGATAAGTATACTTTATTGAATGTTTAAAATTACAGCGACCGATGGTTTCGTTTCGTTCCACATTTCGTTACTTTTTTTCCAAACTTCGTTCATTTCGTTCCACAATCCCTAATTTAATTATTCGGAATGAAATTCATTTTCACTTTCTTTATTTCCTGAATAACAATTGTCTAAAGTATTGATTTGTACAAAATTTTCTTTTTCCTTTAGGTCAACCATCGAATTTTGTTAACTGGCGAATCGTCGATAATAATAGGAGGTTTTGGAATGACATAGAAGAAGTTTCCAGCGAACATGGAATCTGTTTCGTTGAAATATCGGACAAAATTCGTCAGTGGAAAATAATTATGCTCTGAACGAAATCTAAAAATAACAATGATCATGGCACATAATTCGTATCATTTGAAGATGGAAATTAAACTTACTTTTCTACTGGACTTGCACTGTTTAGCTGCAGTCCGTATTTCTTTTGTTGTTCAATGATTGCAAATGCAAAAATTATTTTATAGGTATCTGAAACAAAAATCATTGATTTTGCAGTTCTTAACGAACCCCTTGTACTTGATACTTCATAACAGCTAATTAGCTAGCTCATTGTTATTTCTACATATTGCATATAAGTACCCAGAGTAAATAAATATAGGATCTACTATACTTGGTTACTTACCGTTGGGTTGAGGTATATTGCAATCAGAAAATGGTAGTAAAGTGGTTCCCGAGCAGATATTATTTTCTTCAATGTCAACCACAACTAATCGATGCGCCCAATATTGAGGAATAGGATCATTACTTTTCAAATTGCCCAAAGTCGAGTTCTTGTTCTTTGATAAATTGTTCGACAAAGAATCGTTATAAACTTTTTTAAATACCCCCAAAAAGTGCATGTTTTCGGTTGTTGTGGTTATCTGATTAGTTTGCTTTTGAATTCCTTCTGAAAATTGTCCATATATTCTAATATCGTTGCGACCTTGTCAGCATTTTCAAAGGGAAGGTAAATAATTTGAAATAAAATGCCTCATTTACCTAATAACATCAACGTATAGTACTTCTCATCTTCGAAATCCCACGAAACATCTGGTATGCCTTGTATTTGGTAAGGAAAGTATTGCTTACCCGTAGAAATAATTAACCCTGGTTTATAAATAACCTATTCAAAAAATAACTTGTTGAAAATTATTCCAAATTTCAATACGACTAAAATAGGAAGTAATGAATTCTTTGTAAATACCGAACAAATATATTTCGGGTTCCATGGAAAAATATGAGGAACTATCAAATGTTCTTCAAATATCGAAGGAGCCGTTGTTGATGCATTTTCCAATTTTTCCGACTACTTGATGAAAATTCTATGTTCGTTGAACGTTCACAAAATACTTAGGTCTATTTTTGTACAAAACTATAAAAAATACTCACTTCGGTGATTGTTATGGACACGAATATGGATGAATAAAGAATACAGTAGGTTGAGCGATAGTTTTCAAGTATGAAATTCATAATTAATATGTGTAGTACATAGTTTTAGTGGTAAAATTTTAAGAGTGGTCAATTGCTACATGAATCGTGATAACTTGAAAATATACACAGATCGTAGTAAATGTAGGTATAGGTTACTCTTGACCATTAGCTAGGTATCTATTGAATTTCGCTGTAATTTACATTAGTAATAAGTGTTATCGCAAAGGTCACTTTGATCTTGACTGAAGAACCGTTGATTATGTCTAAAATATTCTTGAAAATATTTGAAAAATTTTCAACACAATTCTATTATTTTTATAATTCAGTTCATCTCATGAAACATCAAATAATAAATTTTAAGAAAAAATTTGAGCACGTTTTATTTATACTTATCATAAAAAAAAGAAAATCCAACAGTTTAAGGAGATATCTTCGTTTCATTTTTCCTGTCACTGAACCTTAACACTTGCAGTTCTTCATTTTGTAAAAAGTCACGTCCATTTATGATTTTTAAGTGCCCTCGAATTACCCCTTCGCTTCATGTTTATTTCTTACCCAAGGCCCACAAACCATGTATGAACATCTCTTAATTTTGATGTATCCAACACAAGACCTTCTGGTTTACGAACCACGTAAAAAAAATTACCAGCGATCAGAGTGCTTCCTTCAAAGTTTTCATTGAATTTTGAAATCGGCGTGAAATATTTTTGAAGCAATCTACAAAAATGACAAACTAAAGTTTCAAAGTCAATAAACGCGTGTTTTATGGTAGATTACGTGAAATATTTACGATTTCGGAGTATTCTCATTTTCGTCCACTTTAAGATCGAATTTTTTTGATTGTTCAAAAACAGCAAACGAATAAATTACTCTGTGTGTACCTCAAATGAAGATTCCATTAATACTTAAAATTATTTGGAAAAATTCCCAAGATTTACTTACTATTTGCCTGTGGAATAGTGGATCTTGAATAAAGTTGTATTACATTTCCTCCTTCGAGTTTATTTTTTCTGATATCAGTGACTACCCACTGATGCCACAATCCTTCCGGAAGTGTAAGAGTGTTACTGAGATTCCTTAAAACAGGAGCTGATGTACTTGGGTATCTTATTTCTTTCTGAAAAGCTCCTACGTGGTTTCAAATAATTATTTAGTTAGATGTCGAGGTAACCTACTACTGTTTATTTTTCATTTCAAATTAATTACCAACATTGTTCTTACCAAGAACTATCAAAGTGTAATATTTGCCAATTTTGTATTCCCATGATACATCTGGTACGCCATTTATTTGGTAATGATAATAAGGCTGTCCTACAACTATGATGTTTGAATCATAAGCGACCTATTTAATTAAATAATGTGAATTATTTGCTTTAATTTGCTTGTTTAGGAAGTAGCCGAGTACTTTTGAACAAATTCAAGGTAAATTTACCGGGCAAAGCTCTTCGGGGTGAGATGGCAAAAGATGTGGAACCACAAGATGGTCATCGAATACGTTTGCCAAATGAGGTAAATGTTTATACTTTTCCGACTGTTGAAATATTTGTAAATGAAACGTAGACGAATAGGGACAACAAAATTGTTTTAAATACATATTTATTTATTTTTACTTACTCCGATACAACGAAGATATGAGACAATAATAAAACAACATAGAGAGTTGACTTTTATTGACTTCATGACTTGTGATGTACCTATTCGAAATGTAGGTAATGAAGTACTTATTTACATTTAAATTAGGTAATAGAAGATTTACTGACTACGAAAAATGCGCTTATCATCTCTTCATCATCTCTAAGGGATCGTTAACATGATCGATAAAGGCGCTATTAAATTGATACTATCGTCATCGATGTAATATAAAATTCAAAAAAAAACTTCTGTTGCCACACGAATAACTAATACAGAAAAGTAATGAAATACCATAAAGCATCAGCTTGCGTAACACGGTGTGACATTTTCATGGTTGATATTTTTCCAGTAAATGCAATTCGAATTAGATGTAATCTCATTGAATCAAATTATGAAAATGGAAAATCAAGAGGAAATATTGTCTATTCATTTCCTTTGAATACTCCTACTGGCGAGAAAATTGTACAAATACCATCTCAACATAGATATTATTCTCTAAATACTAATCTAATTAAAGAAATATATGTTCAAATTGTAGATCAAGATGATCGATTAATAAATTTTGAAGGGGAAACTATTACCTTGGAACTTTATATAAATTCTTTTTGATTTTTTTTTATTATAAATACATCTTTGATTTGAATCAGCAATATGGAACAAAATATAATTGAAAGTGAAGAGTATGTGTCTTACAGACCACCAATCTCAGTTGATATCAATCAGTTTGGTTGTACAATTCCAATATCATTATACAATGAAGATATTAAAACTTGTCCTCATAGGAGTTTTTTAGTAATCAATGGAAAAATAACTGCCAAGAATAATGCTGATGGTACAGTTTTAACTACTATAGATACCAAAAAAATAAATTTTGTTAATAATGGAATTTTACATCTTTTCAGTAGAATTAGTTATTATATGGGTGGGAATGAAATTGATTCAATAGATAATCCAGGTATAGCAACAGCAATGAAGGGAACAGTTTCTTTTAGTGATGACTTGGCTTATAATGATGCTTGTTGGAAAATAAAATCAAATTCCAGCATGATTAATAGTAGTGGTTATTTTTCTATTTGTATTCCACTTAAAATAGTTCTGGGATTTTTTGAAGATTATACAAATTATGTATATCGAATTCACCAAGAATTGAGATTGATTAAAACAAATACAAATTATAATAATGTGTTGTTAGTAGATGGAATTTTGGCTGACAACCATACAATTTCTATGAATTTAACTGAAATCATTTGGGGAATTCCTCAGTATAAATTTTCATTAAGTTATGAGGCAAAAATTAATAATGAAATAGCAGCTTCAACAGAATATGAAATGTACTATAGACATTGGATGTATATAGAAAAATCATCTGTGACTGGTAAAACTTTTACTTGGGATATACCTACTTCATATTTTAAACCAAGATATGTAATAATTGGATTTCAAAAGAATAGAAATGACAAAATTAATATAGATAATGGTCTGTTTGATCTTTCTAATCTTGAAAATCTTCAAGTTCATCTCAATAACAACATATATTATCCCAACAATGGATTGAATATTTCTTACTCAGAGAATAAATGTGGTAGAATTTATCAGATGTTTAAAAATTTTTAATATTCATATTATGGTAAAGATGGAAAACCATTAGTTGATTACAATGATTATGTTAGCAGATATCCGTTTATTGTCATTGATTGCTCAAAAAAATCAGAAGTAATCAAGAGATCTACAATTAATATAAAAATCAATTTTCAATGGTGGGATTCATTTGCAGTTGATTCAGTGATTAATTGTTTGGTAATTACATCAGATCAAGCCAGATACAATCCATTGAAAAATACTGTGGTAGGCCTAGTTCATTAAAAATTTTTTATAATAAATGAGGTGGCTTTTGAAATTAAATATTTTGTTTTTCCTTTTTGCTTTATCCAAGCAAGCTGATGATTTATTTTTGAGGGTACAAAAAAGAACTGATAATGATGAAATTACATTATTTTGTAATGTCACTTTTTCTGAACAAGAATTTGTGTATAGATTAGAATGGCTCAAAGATACCGACATATTAAATGTTGATAATTTTGAATATTTGAATTCTACCTCAAAGAAAAAGATAGAAATTGTTTCATTTTTGAAAATTAAAAAGAATGAAAATTTTAAAGGTAGATATTTATGTCGTATTCAAACTAAAAAATTAGGTGATTCTATTATTAATGTTTATGATAGAACTATACCTGTTTTAGAATCATATAAATCTGCTAGGGAAATCAATAATCAAATTCCTCATTCGAAAACTTGGGTAAAATTATTAATGAAAACAGAAGGATCTGATATTAAAATTCCATGTGTTTATGATCCAAATAAATTTCAGAAAAATAATGAATGGTATGATTACTACAATAAATCAATTAATTTGACGTTGAGTGATCGGAATTTATATAAATGTGTGAATCCTAATAATGAATTTTATACAATTCTAATTGTTACTAAAGATTATATGAAAAATATGTGAAATTTTAATATTCATTTTTAATTACACGAATATAATGTATACTTATCATGTTAAATGATTACCATGTACTAATTTGATCAGATAAATTAATATTGTAAGAGATATTTGAAATGAAAAAATACTAAATACTAATTAAAAAGATAACTTGAAGGAAGATTATTAGATTAATAAATTCCATATATTGATTGAATATTTCTCATCATTCAGTATTGAAATTACTTATGTGGCAGTGGTGGTTAGTCTAGCTTACACAATTGTAACATCTTTTTAAATTCTTCTGAAAGTGTGTAAAATGTTCTCAGCTTTCAAAATTTTAGTTACATGTCTCATAATTTCATCATGTACTTGTATACTAATACCTAATGGTGAAAAAACAACTCGTAAAACAACGCTCACCTTTGGAAAAAAAGTAAAAAAGGTAAGCCATGGTGGTAATCTTAATTATGAATTAATTTCAGTACCTCATTACAAATGTTTTTGTATTTTTAGGAATTAAACCCTTTGATAAATGTTTTGAAAAAAATGACTGACCCCTTAACCAGCAATGATGTCAAGTCTGAGCTGAAAGAAAAATTTCAAGGTGAATTAAAAAAAATTATCGAAAGATCAGTCAAGTATGACCAACTCCTTATAGAAACAGGACGTCTAGAAGAAAAGATGGTAATTTAATTTTTGAAATTTTGGTATTACTTGTTAAATGACGTGAATACAGTTAGTGTAAAATTTTCAGATCATTTATCGTAAAACATTACCACGCATATTTGGTGTGCTCTCAAGGGTGGAAACATTGTTCGATGATTTATATCCTGTGAGGAGACCATATGATGTTGGTGTAGCCCAGGCCTACGAAGAAATACTAACATCCACTCAGAAAGAATTTGAAACCCGTTCTTGTATTAAAGTATTTCGCCAAAGGGTTTCGTCTTATGGCATCTCCACCGCAGATTTTGTAGATGGCATTAGATCGATTTATGGGAGCTTTAGTGACAAAGTTTCCCACAAATTGGGGGCACTTGCGCCATCACCTCCGGAATATAACGATATTGCAAGTATTACAGAAATGTACGAAGAGTTTGGTATCATTCCCGACGAGCACAAAGTGAAAACTGCTCAAATCATTTTAGAACCTTTACCTTTATAATATACCAAAGCTGTTCAAATTTGAAATTGCACAATTATATATTAATCACTCTATACTATGACTCTATTTTGATTACATAAAATCATATCGATCTTACAATAAAAAATCTGAGTTACTATAAATAATTGGGAAAATGTGAAAATTTTGGCGTTGAAACATGATGAAAAATGAATATCAACACAAAAATCTGGTTTCGTAAAAATTCATCAAAATTATAAAAATTATTGATGTTGAACTAGTATTGAGTCCGAGTTGAAATTTTTATAAAAATCGGAGTTCTCGATAGAATTGTTCGTGTTGATTTTTGTCGATTTGATTTTTAAAAATCTGAGTTACCAAAAATGATTGAAAAAGTGAAAATGTTGGCGTTGAACCTTTGTTGAATTTTTTATAAAAATCTGAGTTACCAAAAATGATTGAAAAAATGTGAAAATACTGGCGTTGAACCTTTGTTGAATTTTTTATAAAAATCTGAGTTATTAAAAATGATTAAAAAAGTAAAAAATTTGGCGTTGAATTGTGATGAAAAATCAATATCAACATCTTTGAAATTGCTTCTTGGTTTTTTCTGGGTAATGAACTAATAAAACTTTTGATCGGTTGTTGAAGGGAGAAAATTGAAATAAATACGACTAGGAAACTGAAATTATTCTTATTGGTTATTGAATAGATGAATACAAGATGAATTCGGTTGGAGAACCGTTGAAAAAAATCTGAGTCAGGATCGCGTATAATACATACTACTGATAGTTTTTAAATACTATCGATAGTGCTATCGATAGTTTCATTACCCAAATTATCGATGTACTATCGATAGTGATTAGTTGACTATCAAAACACTATCGAAAAAAGAAGTAAATGAACAAAGCAAGTCACAGGATATTCAGTTCCACCAATATTTCATAATTCGCTCGAAGACCCTCACGAAACCAGATAAAAGTCGGTTGGAGTAGTTGGTTTTGGTTATCGAATGATTTCTCTGGTTTGTTCATATTTTGGTTTTGGTTTCTGATTCGGTTCCACAGTCCCTGCAATGAGAAATCGACGCAAAAAACGCCCCAATCGACAACTCCCTCCCCTCGTGAGATAAGTATAACTTGGTCAATTGCCCAAAAATGGCAAAATTTAAAAATAAAATCCTTAATTTAAAGAATTTTTTGAATGGAGATTGTCATATTGAAAATTTCAACTTTCCTTTCTGTCATTACTACGTATATAATGCATATAAGGTTATCTCAAAAGTGGAGGAGATTTTTGTGGACCAATGTGGGTCTTTAGTGAAATTTACGAATATTGAAATTGTAGGCAATCGAAAGATGAATATCGTTGGTTACGTGTATCATTTTTATATTTCCTCTCAGTTTTGAGTTATTTGGGGAAATCTTGTTTTCACCAATTTTACCTCAAAAACGTCCCTTATGGAGCAATGTTTTTGAACTATGGATTAATTTGAGATGAAAAAAATGTTGGCATAAAAATTATAGAAAATTAAAAGTAACACATTTTTGGATGTGGATTTTTTTCTGTTCAAATTTTCGAGAGATTACAGAAAATCTCCATTAAAAAAAAAACACAGTACTATCAATGGAGCATAGAAATATCCCCCTCCCTTCTCGAGTCCTTTTCAATTATCGTTCTTATGAGGATCCTTTCAGACATTTTTCTTTCATTTTCGTCATTTTTTTTTTGAATTTCACCTACACCTATGAAACATATCGCATGTCGATTGCCGATTAAAAATCACGAAGAATGTTGATCAATTTAACATAAATTGAAACTGTTCCACATAAAAATTACTATTAATTAATTTTTTAAATTAAAACCATCTCAAAAAAAACACGATTTAAAAAATTACCCAAATTGAACAAAACGTTAATAATTTTTCCAAAAAAAAGGGAGGGAATTACGTTGAAACTTGAAAAAGAAATCATGTCTGCTGGTGTGGATGAGTAGGTACAACGATCTATCAAGATTTACCGTGAATATTCGTGTAATATCAAGTTTCTCTGTAATTGGTTAGCGGCATTTTCGTGATAATGATTGGTTTTTATTACGTCGTTGATAAGTTTCGGGCATGCTTTTGGTTGCAGGATAATTGGTTTGATTTTTTTTCATTTATCATTGTGAGTACTTTTGGTTTTGGGCAGAATCAAAATCATGAGTAATATTTTGTCGATAAATATAACGGTTTGGTGGGGTTAAAGGTAATGCCAAGTTTTTTTAAGGAGAGGGGAAGAATTTTTTTTTCACAAAAATGATAATCAAATTAGAAAAAAATAATGAAAAATTAAGTGCAAAAGAATTATGTAAGGGAGACAAAGGTGAAAATTTTTATATTTCATCACAAAGATGTGCAATTTTCATTACAAAGAGTCATGGGAGGAGGGGGGGGGGGTATTTCTGATTATTTTTATTATTTTTTTACAAGAATGATAGTCAAATTGGAAAAACATAATGAAAAATTTAATGCAAAAGAATTGTGTAAGGGAAAGCAAGGGTGAACATTTCTATATTTCATCACAAAAATGAGCAATTTTCATTACAAAGAGTCATTGGATAGGGGGGGGGGGTATTTCTGATTATTTTTATTTTTTTTTTACAAGAATGATAATCAAATTGGAAAAAAATAATGAAAAATTTAATGCAAAAGAATTGTGTAAGGGAGACAAAGGTGAAAATTTTTATATTTCATCACAAAAATGGGCAATTTTCACTACAATGAGGCATTGGGTGGGGGAGGGGGTATTTCTGATTATTTTTATTTTTTTTTTTTTACAAGAATGATAGTCATATTGGAAAAACATAATGAAAAATTTAATGCAAAAGAATCGTTTGAGGGAAACAAAGGTGTAAATTTTTATATTTCATCACAAAAATGTGAAATTTTCATTACAATGAGTCATCGAATAGAGAGGGGGGTATTTCTGATTATTTTTTTATTTTTTTTCACAAGAATGATAGTCAAATTGGAAAAACATAATAAAAAATTTAATGCAAAAGAATTGTGTGAGGGAAGCAAGGGGGAACATTTCTATATTTCACCACCAAAATTTTCAATTTTCACTACAAAGAGTCACTGGGGAGGAGGGGAGGAATTTCGGATTTTTTTTCACAAGAACGATAGTCTAATTAGAAAAAATAATGAAGAATAAAAATGGTAATTAAATTAGGAAAAAAAATGGAAAATGTAGAACAGAAGAATTGTGTGAGGGAAGCGGAAGTAAAATTTTAATAATTCATTACAAAAATGTTCAATTTTTACAATAAAAGAATCACTAGGGAGAGGGGAGGATGGGATTATAATAAAAATTCTATCCTTCGAAACGGACACTAGGTAAAAATACCTGCTTCACTGATAATCAACGCAAATCGATTTTTTAAGAATCCATAAAATTTAATGTAAATCGTAATCGATGTTTGAACAAGGTATCTTTCACCAGTTGTAAACGAAGAAAAGCAACCTTTGGTTAACTTTGACCTATGAAAAGGTTATGTAAACTCGGTGATTTATTATTTCACCCGCACCTCGCGAGTTGAGTCTGATTTTCGTTCAAAATTACTGTGTAGATTACTTCGTAGTAACGTTGGTAATTCGAAATTTCTTCGGTATTAATTACGATTACTTTTCGGTGTAATTTTCACAACGTCGAGTTTCAAAATATACGGTAATAATCATTAAATTACGAATATATTTTTCACCATTTGCCATTCCAATCAGGCGTATTACAAACACGATGAAAAAAAAAAAATCACTGGTAAAAAAGATAACTTTCAAAAGAACGCGTTTATTTCCTGTTTGTTTTTAATGGTATCCAAACATTCCCATGTTGTTTAACACTGTTTCTTACGGCTCACTCTACGTGTATGTCCTTGGTTTTCCAAACTGAAATAAGGCTTTATAATTAATGGATCGCCGAGTCATGCTCTTTAATCAGGCACGGAGGGACTTGTCTGAAGAATGCTTCGGGTATCGTGAGCTGGAACATAAACATATACCTTGACAACATTATCATACTTCGCGACAACGATGTTGATCAGAAGACGTCATTTTATGACTCATGCCACCTCACCGTAACGACTTGTTATCATATATATGATACCATGACATGATCACGTGTCACTCCTGACCATGACACGTTACCATGACGATTATTAGTCTTCTATGACATGGTATGGTGACGTGAAAAAATTGAGTTTCGGTAAACTTGAATATACGTCACATAACTTGTTTAAGAGGAAGAAATTATCACCTGACTTATCACGACATATCGTCATCACGCCAATTACCATGATAACGTCATGTCATTATCCAGGTCACCATGACATGTCATCATAACATGATCATGAGATATCAAGTCATGATCATTTGTCACTCACGACCACTTGACCATTTCAATGATGTTTATTGTAACAAAGTATTACATATCACATGTGAATCATAATCATAACACGTCACCATGATAATGACTTGTTAATGGTGTAGTGTATCACTCATGATCATGATGTCACCATAACAATGACGCGTCATCTACAAATTGTTATAACATAAAGATGTCGTCAAGAATCACTCATGTGCATGATACGTTACCATGACGATGGCTTGTGTCATTGTATACATCCATGATCATGATATGTTATCATAACAATGACCTGTAGTCTGTGACGTTATCATGACATGAAAATATCAAAATCATCACTCGTGAGCGTAACACGTCGCCATGACAACCGCGTGACGCTTCTTTGTAACGATTTTTTATTTCGTGTGCCATAGCCAAGACATGAAAATGTAAAAAACAAAATAATTAGTTTATTTTAATTAAATAATTATGCAATATAAACGACGGTTAAAAAATTTCAATAAGAAGTTCCAGTTCTTCAGTTTAAAATCCCCAGAAAGGATACCTCAACTGAGATGTATCAAGAACAAGACCTTTAGGTTTTAAAACAGCATAAAAGAAATTACCAGCAGTGAGCACGCTACCATTAAAGTTTTTGGCAAAATTTGTCAAAGGAGTAAAATGACGTTGAAGTATTCTGTAATAAACAGAAGAATTTTAACGACAGTGAAGATTGGAATAAAAAATACTCAATTATACTTACGCCCTTGAATTTTCTTTCGAATCTAAATTCAAATGTAATTGTTTGGCTTGTTCAAAAACCGCAAATGCGTAAACTATCTTATGCGTATCTAAAGAAAAAATTAGTAGACATTTAATCGAAAACTACTACGACTACCGATCATTGAAAACATCATGATTTACGAATAAATAATTATATATGTACCATTTGGTTGAGGAACATTAACACTCAAAGGTTGTATAATTATTCCAGAATTGAGGTTATTTTTTCGCACATCAACCACCACCCAGTGATGCCACCAGTCTTGAGGAGGTGAAGGAGTATGATCTGTATCATTTTTCAACACCGAAGCCGTCGTACATGGATATTTATTTTCCTTTTGAATCGCTCCTGATATTAAAAAAAGGTAGGATTACATAAATATACCTACTTATACATGGTGAATGATGAAATTGCATGATTTATTGAAAATTCTTACCAAGCACAACAACAGTGTAAAAATTCCCAACCTTATAGTCCCACGTTACTTCTGGTAAACCTTGGATTTGATAACTATAATATGGTTGGCCAGGAGTGATAATGAGATTTGGCTCATATATTACCTATTTATAAATGTTTTGATGAAATTTGAAACTTTTAAAATGAAAAATAACATATTTACCGTGCAGATTTCATCAGGGTTGTTTGGCAGTAAATGAGGTACAATTAGGTTTTCTTCGAATATTTTCTCTCGTCTCGTACCTTTGTATTTTTCTGACTTGTAAACAAAATAATTTCAGTTTCTTGGTTTTTTTTTCTTTACAAACTTATATTAATACTTACACTAATATTCGAAAAAAATAAAAACAATACTTCAAACCAGAAAATATGATGCACAAAGTTAGATTTGAAATGCATGATTAAAGGATCAACTTTGTAGGTACTTGGACGATAGAATACTACTTTCTTTATTTATTGATAACACGAGGCGAAAGTATTTCATTGCTTAATTTAACATCAAATGTTTCTAAAACTTATCAGGTAAACCATCAAATTTAATATTCGGTTGAATTATTTGATGAATTTTTTTTTACAGAGTCTGATACCTAATCGACTTGCATAAAAATTCCCATTAACAATTGTTTGTTCTGTTGAATATTTCCAGACTTTCATCCCTTTATCGACAATTATTACGAGAAAAAAATCGCATAAAATTTATTATTTAGCGATTGATGTCTTACATTATTCGATGTCATTTCTCACAGCTTTTGAAATTGAAAAAAAAATACGTTCTACAATTATTTACTTTGTTTCATCTATCCGGTGGAATAAGAGCTGAAACAATTTATAAATAATGCATCACATAAGCTGGTATAAATCATATCGATCGAA
>QBDW01027344.1:0-12250 GCA_003261595.1 Maconellicoccus hirsutus | reverse complement strand
TTTATCATAACAATTGACGTGGTTCATAATTTGTACAGCGAAGATTATTCGTAGATGGAAAGAAATGAAGGAGGGGGAGGGGGAGAGGGGCAAAAATCTAACAACGTACTTTGCGAATATTTCAAACGAAATTTATCACGACAATCGATGACGTCATCGCTTTCTTTGCAAATATTTACGAGAAATTTCTACGGCCATAGTTTTCCGAAGATGGAAAGAAATGAAGAAAGGGGCGAGGAGGGGCAAAAATCCAACGAAATTGTTTACAAATATTTTGCAGAAAATTCATCACAACGATCGATGACGTCATCGTCTGTTTTGCAAATATTCACGAGAAATTTCTACGGCAATGGTTTTTCGAAGATGGATAGAAACGAATAAAGAGGTGAGGGGAGCGGCAAAAATCCAACAAAATTGTTTACGAATATTTACAGAAAATTCATTACAACGATCGATGACGTCATCGTCTGTTTTGCAAATATTCACGAGAAATTTCTACGGCAATGGTTTTTCGAAGATGGATAGAAACGAATAAAGAGGTGAGGGGAGCGGCAAAAATCCAACAAAATTGTTTACGAATATTTACAGAAAATTCATTACAACGATCGATGACGTCATCGTCTGTTTTGCAAATATTCACGAGAAATTTCTACGGCCATGGTTTTCCGAAGATGGAAAGAAATGAAGAAAGGGGCGAGGGGGGGGCAAAAATCCAACGAAATTGTTCACGAATATATTACAAAAAATTCATAACAGCGATCGATGACGTCATCGTCTGTTTTTCAAATATTCACAGAAAACCAGGAAAACGGGGGGAGCAAATAAAACGTAAAAAATTGCTCGATCGACATTTCGACAATTTTCATCGAAATTGATGACGCCATCAACCGCTTTGCGAAGATTTCAAGCAAACCGAGCATTCGAAGCCTAAACGAAGAAGTAGAACAATACCACCGAAGATGTACCCGACCAAATCAAAATAAGAAGGGAAGAGGAGAGAAGAGGAAGTGGAAAAGTGATGGGACGGGAGAAGACATGAATCAAACAGAACTTTCTCCCAGTCTCAAGTAATAAAATTTTTCGTCATTCTTGACTCTACAATTTAAACGTGCTTAGGAAGTTAGGAGAGGGAGGGGGGTCGTGTCTAGATGCAAACAGCTTGTCATTCAGTTCTTACCCTTTCTGCGTAATTTTTAACCGATTTTTTATTCGTATTGAGTGCTTTTCTATTACGTACGCTTAATACCTTTTTCGCCATTTATCAACGTTAAAAAGAGATAAGAAATACAATAGGCTCGAATCACCTCTAAAATATTTTCCGCTTGGAAATTCGTTCAATTCATTATCAAACGGTATTCGTGATTAATCGAAAAATTACGCCGTGTATTTTTTTCATAAATAACTAAATAAATAAATAAATCGATACATAATTACCACCCGGACACCAAAACACGAAAAATTCCAGCGATATTGTAAAACTCAAACAAATACTCGATCATTTCCGCTCAACATACCCCCACCCCTCCGTCATTAATTTCACCCCATTTATCTATATTTACCTAAACTTTTGCCAAACACTCCAAACCCTCGTAATCTCGATTTCAATCACTTAAATATTCCGTTTTAATTATCACTCGTCGATACCATCCTACGTCGCGTTTCCGTTACATAAAAAAAACAACAACACGCGGCCAAAAAATACGAAATCTAAAACGCATCAATCATCGTTCGCTTCGAATAATTATCAAACCATCCATTCGGAAATTGAAATTTCAAAACATGCGAGAAAAAAATCAAACTTCCATTAATTATATCCTCGTATCGATAATACCGACGGAGACCTTCGATAAGAGCACAATACAAAACACCCCCTTCCCCCCTGTCGCTCGAATAGTTCGATATCATTTAACACGTATACGCTGCATATATGATGATGATACGAGCGCCGGTACATGTACATGGCTTCGCTCCCCTCACCCCTTCCCTTTCCTCCACCCTCGAACTCATTCATAAAATACATATCCGCGCGATTGGCTCGCCCTCGACTCCCGAATATCTTCCATTTTCTATATTGAAAACAACAATTTGCATAATTTGCTTATTCCGTCGTCATCGCGGTCGTCGCGAAACGGTCGCCCACGTGAATCGTTAAAAATGGACGCGAAACGCGGATGAAATTGCGAAACAGACGTTATCGCGATAAAATCCACACTCACCTGTCCTTTTTCTTTAAGAGCATTGGCAAGATTACAATACGCATCCGGGAAATTTGGCTGCAGCTCAATAGCCCGACGATACGTATCAATGGCAAGGTCGATAAGCCTGCAACATGAAGGAAAAAAATCACGTAAAAAATGCCAATTGTTCGACACACACACATGGAAAACCACCACAAAACCATCTCCAATCGATACTTCGCCGTTAACAAATTACCTAACGACCTCATTAGCGAGCGCCAGCTAAGCCACCCAAAGCTTCACGCGCTCATCGTCGATAAACAAACAAAAACTTGTAATCTCGATATTTCTCGTATCATTAACCGACTCGAAAGACGTGTCTCGTAGTTTACGCGAAATTTGCATCCGTTTAAAAAGCGCCAGCCTTTGTATCCACGCCGGTCACCACGTCGCTGCTGCGTCGTGTTTTCATACGAAATTCGCCCAACTTCGTAGTCTCTTTAAAGCTCGTTTTCCATACAATTACCAAAGCGCGTTACGTAACGATTTTCTCTACTTAGTCCTCGAGGGAGTTTTCACTCGTTGCTGGCTAAGCGTTTATTATAATTAATCCTTTTCTCGAGAGAGAGCTCCAAAGAGACCGAGCACAAGGCGAACGGTGTCTCTGAGTGCGCGTCTTTCGTTATGCTGCTGCTACCGCCGCCGTCGCCGCCGCCGTTGAGCGTCTTTTAAAACGCGTATTTTTTCTCTCTCTCTCTCTTTCTTTCTCGCTGAGCGGCGACGACGCTAAGAAAACGCTACGTTGATTCGTTTCGACGTTGACTTCATACAGCCGAGGATTATTTTACTGATTAATTTCGCTACTTTGTGGTTAATTTTCTGAAAATAGTGTTTCTAGGGGATTTTTGTAAGCGCTGTAAGTTTTTTTTTCTCACTGAAAAAGGCCGCGTAAAATAAGTCCAAACGATTAAATATCAGTTGAGAGTTGAAGTTTCACAACGTCGCGTTTCAGATAAAAATAACTAATTTATTGTAATTTACGGCAAGAAGAAATCACATCGGAAATATTTTCAATTATAATAACTTTTTCGTATCCCCATTTTTTCTGTCTTCAATTGTCGATTATAAAGCGTTTGTACATTGGAATTCCAAAAATTGAAAAAAAATTGATTAAATCGTCCGAGAGAAATATTTACCAAAAACATCGCATTTAGATATGAATTTTGAGTAAATGTATCATTTCATAAAAGATGTCGTTTGCAAACGACACCAAAAATTTTCTATCAAAAAGTAATAATTTATGTGAAATTTGACAGAAAAAATTTTCTAAGAAATTTATTTTGTCAAGAGATCCGAGTAGTTCACGAATTATTCATTTAAAAGTGATTCATCTTCATCACTCGTGACGAATTTAAGCACAATTCAACTCCAAATGTAACGCAAACTAACGAAACATTCATCTCATTCAGACAAATCGTTCGTGAACGACTAGCAAAAATAGCCGAAGGGTGGAGGAAGGGGGTTGAAGGAGATGTACATAATGAAAAACAAGATAGTAATTTCTTCAAAAAAAAATTGATAAAAGTCGTTCGGGAAAGATTCACTAGCGCGAGATTCATTTCGATCATTTACCAAAAACATCAGATTCTGATATGAATTTCGAGTAAATGAATCATTTTGTGGAACATGTCGTTCGCGAACGACACTAAAAATTTTCCATCAAAAAGCAATAATTTATGTAAAATTTGACCGAAAAAATTTTCTAAAAAATTTATTTTGTCAAGAGATCCGAATAGTTCACGAATTATTCATTTAAAAGTGATTCATCTTCATCACTCGTGACGAATTTAAGCACAATTCAACTCCAAATGTAACGTAAACTAACGAAACATTCATCTCATTTAGACAAATCGTTCGCGAACGACTAGCAAAAATAGTCGAAGGGTGGGGGGGGGGTTGAAGGAGATGTACATAATGAAAAACAAGATAGTAATTTCTTCAAAAAAAAATTGATAAAAGTCGTTCGGGAAAGATTCACTAGCGCGAAATTCATGTCGATCATTTACCAAACATTTCACATTTCGATAACGAATTCCGCGCAAATGATTCATTTCATGGAAGATGTCGTTCACGAACGATAAATCCATTACGAGAAATTCGTTCACGAACGAATTAAAAAAACATACAGGTAAAATGGTTATTTTACCTTGACACTTTGTATATCGCGTTTTCACTCAATACACCCCCCCTCCTCCTCCTGGAATAAAATTTCAAAAACAAGGGCAAGAAACAATTTTTTGTTTTTTTTCTGTCATCTATTGTCTAATTTATGAGCTGCCAAATTTATAATTTAATTTACCCTATTCCCCCCCCCCTCCTTTTGGTATTTTTCTTTTCCTTGTTATAGTTAATTTAAATTGTAAATTGTATTTTCTGGACGCTAAAGGCCCTCGACGCCGGGCGTCATTAATTAAGGATTCTT
Source organism: Maconellicoccus hirsutus (assembly GCA_003261595.1). Lineage (NCBI taxonomy): Eukaryota > Metazoa > Arthropoda > Insecta > Hemiptera > Pseudococcidae > Maconellicoccus > Maconellicoccus hirsutus. The sequence goes on along the minus strand of QBDW01027344.1, from coordinate 7,591 downwards.
GTTGTTGTAGAAATAATTTTAACGTGAAAAAAATATCAATTAAATTCTCAATCAAGCAAAAATTAAACCCCAATTGTTAAAATTTCACCATGCTCGAAATCAAAAACACATTCTTTGTAACTACCATTTTAACAACCCGCACACGCCGGAAGTGGGGGATGGGGGTGGTGATGGGTTCACGATTTTACTTCAACATTTCAGACGTATATAGATCATTAAACGAGCGTAATGACAATGACGTAAAACGGAGGTCGTTTTTATTCGAAATAATGGCAATTGAAAATTTTCCAAAATGGCGGAAACTTAAAAATTTTAAGTACAGGTAATTCCCGAAATAAAAATTATGTGAAAATTGCTACTTTTACTAACTTTATTTATATTTTCATTATAAATTGAAACTAATTCAAAAAAATCAATTTCCCCAGTAGTAGGAAAATTTGCATATTTACTGCAAATTTCATCGTTATTTTGCATCAACAAATTTACCCAATTCTAGTATTTTTATATCAAACGAGTGAAAAAAACGAATTTTTTGTCCCGTTTTACCCCACGAGAATCCATCTTGAAATCTTTATCGCTTTAAGTGGGGTAAAATGAGACAAAAAAATGGGAAAAAATTTCACGACGCCGTTTAATGACCTCTATACCCCTGGAACGTGAAATTGAAATCGTGGACGCATCAACTTTAGGCTGATGTGACATCCAGCATCACCACTTTCGCGATGGTTCTGTTGGAAAATGCAATAAAAAGGTCGCTTCATTTTGGTTCACCTCGTCTGCATTTCCTTCTTCACATCAAAGGTCCACTTAAGTAATTACTTTCAATGCACGAGCTTCGATACATAATCAATGTACTAATCGTAATATAATAATATTCAAAGTACTCACCCTTGCTCGTAATATACGCACGCCAGATTACCATGAACGACCGCATTGTTCGGGCTCAAATTCAACGCCCTCAAATAGGCCGCAACAGCTCTGTAAAAAAGAAGAAACAACCCTTAGAGACCATTCACGTTCGGCGTGTTTTTGGACACGTGACAGCATATCTTAGAAATAAGGGGCATCGAGATGCGACAAAATTGCCAAATGTAAATGGGCTCAATTGAGGCCAAAAAATAAACCTTGAAATTAAACTACACATCTACCTGCACACTTCATTACCCTGGTCTCTCTCCGACCATCAAACTTTACAACACCAAAATTAGCCCGTCAAAAAAGCCAATGACGAGTCAAAAACTAGGCCACACGGCATTAATTTTCGCACACGCCCGAACACGTCGTTATTTCCCTATAACCGCAATTTCGCACACACGATACATCGTCTATGCCTCCACGCTTCGTTCACATCGACGACACAACCCCCACTGGGTCAATTGGCTTGTAAACGACACTATGCACCCTATCTCAGTCGAGCAATTTCCGCTGCAATAAATACACCATTCATCGTCCCATCGTTCGGATCCTCGTCCGCAACATCGCGTCCCCAATTTATCATTCGAAACGAGCGATTTTCCGATGAAAAAACGCCAAACGACTCGAGCCAAAATTACCTTCGTTGCGTTTTCACAAATCCGGAGCCCACGCTAAAAGCAAGTTTCAGCATCATTTCACATCCAAGTCCACTTATCTTCGATACGGCGGCCATGAAAAATCAACGATTCCCCAAGCCTCGAAAAATTTCCACCCCTTGGCCACGAAACCGACCACAAAGTCGGCCATAGTTACGCAATAATCTAAATCTCTTTCAAGCCTACGTGGTCGTATTCGCGCCGCGTACCAACATACCTCCCCCTTCCTCGACCGCTGCTCCATAAATGTGTATCTCTATTCGACTATCGCGCATTATTCCGCCGTAAATATTTGGTTACGTCGTTCGCCTAAGCTCCGAATTCCGGCCCGAAGCGTATTTCGCTCGTTTCTGCGTAGTTCACTCGGTTCGCTTATATTTTACGTAGTCTCGCAAAAATCATCCCCGGGATGAATACGCTTTTAGTGAAAAATACGAGTATTTCTAGCCAATTTCGAGCGCGTCGTTTCGCGCGAAATCGACACCAAAAAGTCGCATCGATTTTTCATTTTTGAATTTCCCTCGCGAACGGAGCTCGCGAAATGACGCCGAGTAACGAAAACCCAACGTCTTTTGGGAATTTTCATCCACGAATTCGGTATTTGAAAATTATCAAAATGAGATCGAAGGGAAGGGGGGGCGTAATGGGTGGAGGGAAAGCGAATCAAAAATTCAGCACGTTGGTAACTTTGGTGGTTATGAATAAAATCACAAAAAAAGTTTTTTCTTTCATTTCCACCTTTTTTATTCATTTCATCTGAACTTTAATTTGAAAACATGCTCCAGTTGTACCGGGTGTCCAATAGATCTTCGCCTCCTTTTTAGAGAATTTTGAAAACATGAATTACTACACATGACATTACATAAACAAATGTTACCAACTTGCAATCAAAAACAAAAATTGATGAGGCAGCTAAGATCAAAAAGACACCTGGTACTAATAGCTGCACCAATACAACTATTCATTTTAGGTTAATTTTCTAAAGAAACATCGTGGTACGCGAAGTTTATTAGCGACATGATCAGCAAGTCCATTCTGCTGACCAGCGCCATCAATAAGATCTCGTTTTGCGTAGCACGAGTTCCATTGGAACAGCGAAATGGCGTCTATAAAGCTAGTCTCGGTAATTCAATTAACGAACTATCGAATTTACTCCGTCTACGGGTTATTTTTTCGCCCTCCTGTACGTGAAAAGTTACCATGATTAACGGAGTTTGGCCACGAGCGGGAAAAGTCGATTTTGTTAGCGCTGTCATGTAAGCGAGGCTACGTTAGTGTGGGCGAATAAGTTGGAATTTCACGAAACCGTCGAAATTATGTATTTTCTCGCTGAAATCAAATGGGCTTTGAAGGAAGGCGTCTAGTACGAGGATTGGCGCCAGTTCGGTGGCATTTCAGAGGTTTTTGGCGATTCTAGGAACTGCATACTAATTTCAACTGCGGGTAATTCAGCGGTGTCTTCGACTATGGTCGGATTGAGCATCATTGGACGCCAAAATTACGACATTCATCCGTTGCATGGAAAGCTAATGAATGCGTGAGGCGACGAAAAAGCACATAGTACAGTAAGATTCAATTTTAGGCAATGTTTAAAATTTACATCGGGTATCCCTCGACGCAATTTGTTTCAAGTGATCGAAACGTAGCACAGATTTTTTGTTATGCTTCTCGAGCTTTCGCGGTTTTAAAAGTAAATCCAAGTACCGAGGAGAAAACCCGTCGAAAAAGCTTTTAGCTTAACGAACTATAAAAGAATGGTGGCGATGTGGCATTCGAATTATAACGCTGTTTTTCGGCTTTTAAAACGGCGTTAAATTCGTTCCCCCGCATCGCAAATTTTCCCCCTCGAGTGAGAAAAATTTCGATGTTCTTACATTTTGTGGCACGTTTTGCGCGCGTATACGCTCGCAACAATAATACGCCAGAATAGACGTAGTCGTCATGGAAATGGAAAAACCTAAATAAAGGCTACGTCGATGAGCGCGCGTCGAGGTGAACCGGGCAAAAAAATGACTAGCGTGTAAATTATAAAACGCGTACTTGCATAAAGAGCACTTAAAAGCCCCCTCAACCGAAGGCAAAGAAGTAAACTTATGACTATTACATATTTACGACGATCGTATCGTGCGTATAAATGAACTGTATCGGCTAAATGAAAAAAAAATCCATCGAGAAAATTGAAAAGCACGAAAGCGCCGCATTGAAAATTTCCTGCGTACTGTATAACTTTTCCATATGCATATTTCATCACTGTTCAATTACCAAAACGATGATGATGATCAGACTGTTAAAATGGTGCGCATAAAATTTAGATATTTGTCATTTTTACATATGCAATTTTTATAGGTATTTAAAAAGAAAATGAAGGAAAAAAGGAAGGGTTGGTTAAGTAACTAGATGCTGGAGAATAAATTAGGAAAAGAGCATGGTTCAACGAATGACCGCCATATGTATAATACTAAAATTCATCCATCATGGATTGGTCATCTACTCGTATTTCAACGATAACAACGCAAGAATCATACCATTTGTGGTCAATTGACTCAGATAAGGGTCCCGAAAGGTGAAAAGAGCATGTTTTAAGGAATGAACATGGCCGACAAAAAACTACTTCAACTCCGCCTTATACAATTGCTTAACTACATTAAAAAAAACAAGATAGAGAGGAAAAAAAGTAAATAGATACACAAAGTCGTAAAATTAAAAAATAATCCGACAAGGAAACATTTAAAAATCGATCAACATATCCCCCCTCCCGAGCTCTTCTTATTCCTCGGTTTTTGTTTCTTATTCGATGACTACTTGCTTATATGCCCTGTTGGTCGTTACTTTATCTAAGAGTAGCGAACATATCGCTCTTGGATACTAGTCTATACATTTGATAAACGTCTTAAAGTTTAGTTAAAAGACTTGTCATATGTTGTATTTTGTCGTTACTTTTTTGCATGTCATGTGGTCACGTTTTCCATGTCACATTTTCAGTGGTTACGCTTTTGCATGCCATGAGGTTGTCATTTTTGTATCATTGGTTACGTTTTTTTTCTCAGAAGGTCACGATATGATGATTTTTTTTAAAATGTCGTTACGTTTCATGTGTCGTATCTTTTGAATTCACCTTTTTTCAAATTGTCGTTTGGTCACGTTTTTTGTTCGTCACGTTTTCACGTCATGTTTCTAGTAGTTGCGTTTGTACATGTCATGTGGTGGTCATGCTTTGACCGTAGTTACGTTTTTTTTTTCGATTGTTGCAATCATCCATGTCACGTTTTGATGACTTTCTTTTATGTGTCTGGTTTGTCGTAGTCACGTTTTTCGTGCCATCTTGTTAGTGATTACGTTTTTTATATGTCGTACGGGAATCATGGTTTTACTGTTTACATTTGTTCAGTCGTCACGTTTTATATGTCAAGTTGTTTAGTAATCACTTTTTTCAAGTATCATGTGGACATTCTTTTATTGTTGGTCACGTTTTACTTGTGTAATTTTCTTAGTGGTCACGTTTCATGTGTCGCGCTTTTTGTAGTCACGTTTTTTTACATGTCACATGGTCACGTTTTTTGGCTCGTCGCGTTTTACGAGGCGTGTTTTAGTAATCACGTTTTTACACGTCATGTCATGGTTTACTCATCATGCTTTCATGTGTTCACAGTTACACTTTTTCGACTCCTAAAACATTTGTGACATATATTGATGCTGTTTTCTTAGGCGGTTGCTGATCACGTTTTGTAAGTTGTTTAGTGGTCACGTTTTTTCATGTCGTGTTATGCTATTAAAAAATGATTTTTATCGAGATTTATGGACCTTCTTTTGAGCCTTATATCAAATTACGAAATTTCTCGATAGGGCCGCAATTTTGGGAACATTTTGGATCCATCTTCAAATACGGGCAATTTCACGAGCATTATCTTCGTGTGAAAATACAATTACACAGTTCATATTTGAATAGAAATAAAATTGAAAAATCTCCTCCCTGTTCCTAAAAATGATCGATAAGATTCTGCCAATATTTGACAAGCCTAAAACAGCAACTATGACGGGGCAAAGTAAGGAGAGGATTCGATGATTTTGCAGCATAGTTACTTAAAGAGCTAACTCTATGAACAAAATAACACCATTCGAAGCCCCTGCATTCTTCGTAATTAGGTCAAAAAAATCCTAAAACTTCCCTCCTCTTTGCCACGTCACCTCTCGAAAATTATATGAACCGCTCAACTTTTCTCTACTCGTAATTTGCACAGGCTCCTTTACCCCCTCACCCTCATGATCCTCCTCAATCGAGCACAATCGAAGATGATTTCCGTATACTTCGGTTTAAAATACATGAAAAGCAACAGGTACTTGTGTGCGAAAAAAGGCCAAAGGAAGGAAATCAGAGGAAGCACCGAGTCATTGAAGAAACGCCGTTCAAAGCGAAGAATACACCGAGTAACGAGCTGAACAACGTAACAATCGGGTAAAAAAAGGTACAAAAAGGGTAAAAAATTAGGTATGTGCGTATAAAAGGCCATGCCTTTGTTACACGAAGACACGCAACCTCGCCTTTAAGTCAGCTTCGAGTCGGATAAACGTGATTTAAAAATGCGCGCGCAAATTCATCAGCTTCTCGGTGTCGTTTCGAAGCAACGAGACTGTGATGCTGCGTTTCAGTGTCACTAGGGCATCGTTTGCCTGCTCCTGAATTGCTTCCGGAGCTAGGCCACCGAAGCTCGGTTCACCGAGACGAACCACCGAAACTGGGCCAATTTTTACGACATCGACACGTGCACAAGATGGTGTAAATTGTACGGGTGCCGGGTACACGGAGGGGTGGCGAATTAACGCCACTTTGTCGGAAATTTTATTAGCAACGAAGGGTATACGCCCTCGTTATCGATGCCGTTCGGCGCTTTCGTGTATATTCATTACACCGGCGACAAATAACTCGTCAGTCTTCGGCTAAAGCTCGCTGTGTCAATTGGCATCGGTGGCATTTCAGGTGCGTGCACCGAGTCGTTCGTGGGTGTGGCGGACGTAAGGGAATGCGAAATGAAATTTTCATAATGACGCCTACGCCCGAAATACTCCGCGTATTATACGTTTTCAATTAACCGAGCCAGCGAAATTACCTCTAATTGAGTATTCCAAGTTGTTCGCTAAGGGGCTCGTGTGAAGTTGAAAATAGCATCTGCGGCGAATAAAAACAATTTCTCGAACATCACATCACGACGTGACTACGATATAAAAATTACAAAAATTTTCGAAAAAATTTACACCATTTTTCGTCGAATTAGAAAACAACTCCGTCACAAGTTAAAATCACCGCATTAAGGAAATCGTTCTTTTAATTCGACTGGCAAATTTAGGAACGCTGCCAGCGAAATTTTTTTCTACGAGAATAAAATTATTCGAGACATCGTTATAAATACTCGAACGAATTACAAAAACATCGCGTTTTCGAAATTTATAATCCTATTGTTTCTTTATTCGATCTTCTTTCGCTACGAAAAATAATTTTTTCGTTATCGATTTTCGTTACCAAAGCAATCTCCGATTAATCTAATAAATTACATGCTTTAAATTCAAATTTAAAAAGCTTCAACGATGAATTCAAAAACTTTCGCGTTTAATCAGGACTCTGATCTGTTTACTTTTCGCGTTTCCTTCATGTTGACATTTTTTTTTCCGAAGATTAATGCAAGCCTAATTATTGGTGTAAAGCCTTTAATCAATTTTTGCTTCTGAAATTATCTCGAACCGTGCCTTTTCCTCGTATTTTCTATACCTCCTTCGTAAAACTCGCAACTTTCACTTTTTGATTAAAATCCAAGCTCGAATTCGCGCAAAAGCACGTGTTTAACCTTTCTCATCGTTTTCCGTACACACAAGGCGGGATTTTCCGGTCGCTTGAACGTTGCAGTGTGTTTAGATTCGTGTGTGTGTGTTGTGAATCATGTTTTTACAATATTTTCGGAAAGATGAAACAAGAGGGGGTTCTCCATACGAGGATAATGTTACGTTAAACGTCGGAGAACAGTTAATAC
>QBDW01027296.1:0-18349 GCA_003261595.1 Maconellicoccus hirsutus | reverse complement strand
TTTTTTTTTTTTTTTTTAATTGGAAAACTTATTAAGCGTAATTATAAAAAAATGAAATTTTAACCTTTCTTCGGTCGTCGTCTCGCGTAGAAATCACTTTTTTTCAGTGGCGCGAGCACGCTCGACGTAGCGTTTATTTTGAAATTTTTACAACACCGCCGGAATAATTATGGAATCCGACTCGGTTAATTTATCGTGTAAAATTATTTTAAATAAGGGGAAAATCATCCGAGAGACGTTAAATGAAGGAAAAAATTCTCACCGCTTGTTAAATTACAATAAAAACAATGCTAATCGTTTTCATTACAATGGATTTTCACGGGCGACGTTACAAATTCAACGCGATAAAAATTTCTCGCCGGTTTATTTTTAACACTTTATTTACAACGTTTTAATTCCCCTTCTTCTTATAGAGAAACTAATCTACACGTTTTTTTCTTTCGGTTTCAATTTTTTTTCTTCCTCTTTTTTTCTTTTTTGTTTTTCACTTTAACCAACCACGAAAGAAAGGATTCACTTCGGTTCCTAATTTCTTCTTCTCGCACATACGCAAAAAACAATTTCGACGTGATTCATTCGAGAACGATTTGTCGCTATTGTGGAGGACTCAGCGAAACGTGGCACCTGTCTTTTAACTTAAATTACAACTTCCAGTCGAACCGTCCCTCCGCTTTTCTGCGAATAAAATTCCAAATTGCGCAAATACTTGACATTTGATATACGTTCGTTGTATATTATTGTTTGAAAGTCCCATTAACGGAATATAAGACGCTGAAGATGTCAGAACGACAGAAGCTTACTTTTATTATTTGACATAATTTGAAATTCCGATGTTAAAATAATATTTACAATTGTGTAAGCCTGTATTTTCGTATTTTTAAATAATATTTCCCAAATATATACAGAAATAAAAGTAAAAAAAAAAATAATAACAGGAAAGGGCATGCTAATAAAAAAAAAATAATTGTCACGCGTGGCAAAACTCAATTCGTCAAAAGTATTCTTAACGTTTCACCGGTGAAAATGTATATTAACTCGTAGGTAAATGAGAGTTTCCATTTTTCGCGCCATATTTTATAGCATTTCTCGAAAGAAAATTATTTTTTATGTTTCAATACTCGCTTTTATATCGTAACACGAGATGGGGAGTAATTTTAACCTATTCTTTTTCTTATAGGTGATCGAAAGAAGACAGATTTGCCCACTGCGGAGTAAAAAACGCGCTGTTGCGTTTGGTGATGAAAAATAACTCTCAACATGACGTCGAATTTGCGGATTATTTCAACTAATTCCTTCTCGGATTGAAAAGTTAAAATTAATTTGTATCTTTGTACATGGCTCTTATCCAAGGGGAACCTCACAAAGAGCTAAATGGAAAGATGATGAATCTTCTGAGCAAAGTGTGTAGCAATCGCCATTACCGAATAAATTACCGCGATATTAAATTTTACGTAGAGGAAGGTGGGGTATTACGGACATACGGGGCAAATTGAACATTTTAAATTAAAAATCAGGTAATTGCGCTATCTCGCAAAAAACCGCCCTAATTAGTTCCGTATTGATGCGTTTTAGGTTTTAGTCACTCGTAAGTTCAATATTAGCATTATACGAGTATCAATTTTTTATGAGCTCAAAAAACATTTCTGGATAATTTAAAAATTCAGCAGTTAAGCTAAATAAATTTTTCATTTTGTATTTTTATTCAAAAAAGGTGAACATTTCGCTAATTCTTGGGTGTATCAGTAGGATGAATTTACATCCTTGCCTACTTGGCTCGACAAAAAATTAATTTACGGAGATGCTATAACGATCCGCTCTTAACGTGTCCGTAACGCCTCACCTTCCCCTACATAATATACAATTATTACAAAAATTTGAAGGCCAATAAACTGTTTTAAATCGAAGGTGTAAAATAGCTGGATACATTTTTTAAATGGTAAAAAAAAACGAGGCTTAGGAAGTAATTAAGTATCAGCTATGGGATTTAGGAAAGGTAGACACGTATTTGACGTGAATTTGTAATGGAAATAGGTGCACGCAGGTAGCTCGATTTCTCAAATAAATAGTGAGGCGAGGATATAGCGAGGTTTAAATTACGCGCTTTACGAACAGCACATACTCGTAAGACGATAAAAGTTTACGTTAAGAGAGGAAATCTTGTTAAATGAAAATATAATCTGTTCGTTTATAATGATAAAGACGGATTAATTAAATTAGAAGGCCAAAATAAAATGACAAGATAACATATACAGCTTTAACGCCATAATGGAATTTTCCCCTTTGGAGTATAACTATAAGCTAAAGCTTTTCGCCAGGGAGCCCTCCAGTCCGTCTCATTGTGTTCCAATCCGATTTCATTTTACGTTTATGAGACGCACAGAGTATTTAGTTCGGCTTTTAACTCGTTTCGCACATCGCACATCGCACATCGCACATCTCACATATCACATATAAGTTACAGCGTGCATATAAGTATACGCGAAATGGATGTGGCGCTGGCGTGGCGTTACACATCCATTCCCACCGAGCTCGTCGAGCCCGTTTTCATCATTAAACATATTAAATTACCTATCAAAATTTATCCGGCGAATTTTCGGGGCACTGCTTGTTCGAAACATTACGTGTACGTGATATGCCATCTAGCTCGCTGTCTTAAATACCTTGCGTGTCTAATAAATCTTCGCCGCCGAAGGTGCCTGCTCAATTTAAGGCACGTCACATCTACTGCCCCGCATTCCGCTACCTTCACGTAGATACGCATACAGTACACACCAACGAAAGCGAAACTGCCACAATGGAAGACGCTAATTAATGGAATTAGACCAAAGTATATTTTATCCCTGTCATTTCGCAAACAACGCCGCCATCGTCGTCGTCGTCGTCGTACCGTTTACATATATCACCTACGTTGTCGTCTGCTCTTTGCCGATAAATCGTTAACATTCTTATGGTACTGCGAGCAACGTGCAAACCCTTCTGTAACAGGCTCCACGCCATCTCGCGTTCTATACCACGACGGCTGACGGGTACGGGTATAAACCCTCAACCGGGAAGAAAAAAATATCGCAAAAACTTTCGTTCTACAGCCATTGCCGCTGTTGCGGTTCACGATGCTGCGCCTTATGGTTACCTATAGGCGAATACGCCCTTCTCGATGGGAAAATTTTAAATGTAAACTTGGTAAATCTAATTTCACCAGCAGCACGGTAAACAGAACGCTAATTTTGCAAATTCACGCATCGTTGGTTTTTCATGTCAATGCGTGTATGGCTATACGTAGTACGTAGACGTTCTCGTATGTATACTCGAGTAAAGACCAATTCTGCAATTTTTTCCCAAGCGACGTTGCCTCTCGACTAATTTCATCCCAGTAAACGTAAGCATACATGACTGAAATATTCCAACTAACCGTATAAAAATGGCAAAAAAAATAACGAAAGAGAGAACCTAACGCTTCGATGGAAAAAGTGAAATAAATCCAGTTTTGTCAAACCTGTCGTTGAAACAGTTGAAAATTTGCGGACGAGTTTGAAAAAAAAAGCTCGAAAAATAGGAGCAAATAGTTGCGAAATGAAAAAAAAAAAAAAAACACGACAGAAAAAAACGACAACAGTTTAATAGTAATTTCCAAGTACTTAAAAGTTTTCCGCCAACAAGCTTCATTTAAAATTTTTTGCCGTCGCTATAAATTATAAGGCGTGTTTTAATAGCGCCATTTGCTCTGTAGTAAGGGTAGGTCATGAACGTTTGCTACCAACTTTGTATAAAAAGTAGAAAAAAAAAAGGAAAAAGAAAAATATTCGAGTTTCTGTAGTAAATTCGCAATCGCGCTCATCTTCATTCATAAAATAATTTTCGCTGTCTATTCTCGCCTTTCGCGAAATGCTGTTTAAAATTCAGGAATGTATAGCGAGTTTTCAATGGAATAAATTGCTAATAAAAAGAGGTAATTTCTTTTATTTGTAGGGTGCTCGTAAAATGCCGCTGAGACCTTTTTTTTTTTAAATTTTGTTTTTAAATATCTTCGGCGTATGAAGGGCGAAAAAGAAATTTATTTCGGCTCGCGAATCGAATCCTTGGACGGAGCAGCGCGGAAATAATATCGAGTTGTAAAATTCCTTCTTTGTGGTAATTTGTTTTTAACAAATTTGAAAAGGCGTCATACACCGCGCGTCGAGGTTAACAAATAGAAAAATAATAACGCTACTAGCAAAAGGTTAAGTGTTAATGAACGAAGGAAACCGCATTTAGCATTTTAGAATATGAAAAGCCGATGAAAACACATAATCATAAATCACCGAAGAACGCTCAAAAGGAAATGATAAATGGATGTTGTCGGGTTAATAGTGAATTAGATAAGTTAGCACGAGTATTGTGGACATTCGGTTGGGTCAGCGAGCAAGAGAGCACGAGTTACACCCCTTTTTACTCGAGTACAGGGCGTGACGATGACCAAAGGTCACCATCACCCTTTGCTAACGCGTTCGCCTTACCGAAAGGGACTTGCTTCGACGTGGCTTTTCTATTTGGTCACCTGAGTGGAAGAATAAACATCGCTACACAGATCACTTATTTACCTTAGCGCGCGTCTAAACGTAAAATAATGAAGTCACTTTTTTCTCTTCCTGGTCAACGAGATTTTCCGCAGCGTGTTTATTACAGCAGACAGTTCGGGTTCTTTGTTTATGCATATCGGTTACCTCCCAAAAAAATACGGTCATTTCTCAACACGAGCTTATTCCACAATGCAAAACATCTCTTAACATTTCGCAGCCATAATTAACTAAACGATTACGTAGGTATCTGCGAGTCTCTGTAATTAAAAATTTCACCACAAGTTTTTACAAACATATTTTTCAAAAAAGAACATCGATTCCCGAGTAATTTAAGCGAATTACTCGGAGAACGTTGGTAATGTTGCGCTTCTTTAAAATGATGCCAAAAACGTTTCTTTATTTGTCGGATGAATTAACGGATTTATTCGTCAACTGCAACAAATACATTATAAACGAGGAATTTTCCCTAATCCGGGCCCCGGGGAAAAATTATACAGACCCCTCGATCCTTTGAAAGGGCCCGTTCCAAAGGACCTGTTACTTCTTACAAGGACGTAAAGTGAAATTCGAGCCCGGAGAAAACACCTTCTCCTTTTGGTTGGGCCAAAATATAAATAGAAAAACACTCGAATGGTCTTTTTACAAACGCCATAACAAGTTGTTCAAAAATTACAAAAAATACTCCAGCGCATGCTCCTCTTATCTAAAATTCGATAAATCCTATCGAAAAATGATTAATCGATTTTCAGTACGCTTTACCTGAAAAATACGTAAAAAATAAATTTCTGGGGGAGAGGAAAAGCCGAAAAGGAAACGAGCGTCTCAACGTCCACTGCGCCAGCCCCACAAGAGATAAGTTTCTAAGAAAAAAAAAAGAAACGGCAAAGCGGCAGTTAACGAGAAATTAGAAGAGTCTACATGAGTAGAGATTTCAATAAAGTTCAATTTTTTTCACGAGCCCGGGAGGACCCCCCCCCCTTCTGCACAGGCCTGTGTCTAGAACTTCTATGTCCTAGATGACCCGTTGAACATCGCTTTGTAAAGATCATGTTGAAAAGGAGGAATGTTCCTCTCATCTATAGATCTTCTACGTTCTAGAAGATGGTTCCTCATTGCTATTGGTGCGTATTACCTACACCCCAACTGACTGATTCCTGCTCAAATTCTGACGCCTTCATCTCCGAATAATAACTTCTAACGATGAATACAAGCTAGGAGGTTTTTTTAGCAATAATTAATAAAAAATTTAAGCTAATTAGCTTCATCATCAGACATCCGATGCACACTTCAAAACACTATACTTACTTATTACCTCACACCTACATAAAGTAGGTACACATAAAATACTCCATAATATTACACGATTATTAATTAATTTCAATTTACAACGATCCTTCCGCGTCCCTCCTATAAATTTCTGTTTGAGGATTCGAAAAAAAAAGGGGAGAAATACATGTATGTAGAAGTTCGCACACAAAGTAAAACTTTGAACTGAATTTTGGAAATTTTGCCCGATACTCTGTTCAACTTGTCTATCCGAAATTACCAAAATAGCAGCGAAAAAAACAGCTCCTCGATCTCAACGGCGACGTAATTTAAATACTTTTGAACGAAAACTTTGCCAGAAAGGGTTTTGATGCGTAATAGTATTCAAATTAGATAATACAGGCGAACGCGCGTAGATATATAGGTTGTGCAATCTGCCAATCATTCGACTCATTTTTACCTGAGTTTAAATAATAATACGTACCAAAGAAAAAGGGATATAGGGCGACAATTGTACACAATTTTGTCCAAATCTGCATACGTTATTTTATTATTGAAAATTGTAACAGTCGAAAGGGTTGCTCTGATTGCAGCAGATGGCGAAGGGTTAATTTTTTTTCTTGCAGTTTACTTTACGGGTTCGCGTTTAAGGTAGAAGAGATACGTAATACGTGGGCTTACCTTATAACGGTTTTATTTTAAATACGCGTTTCTTAATTTCTCGCGACAACGACGAATCGGTATTTTCATTATAATCTGCAGGAAGTAATCGACGTTTTCGTATTGACGATCAAACTATTGCCATACCTGCGATATGAATACATATGTATATTACATGCATAGGTATTGTGCTCTTTTAGGGTGTCGTGTCGATCAAATTAAAATGTAGGCCATAAGCAAGGTGAGGCCTCGCACTCGTACGTATTATAGAGTCTATCGGTAGTTGGATTACGACGAGGAAGTAACACGCCTATACCGTTAGTGGATAGGAGATAGGAGATAGGGAGATATACAGTATGCTCTATACACCATACACGAGTGAAGAGAAAAATCAATTTTCCAAAGAAAGAAAAAAATAGCTAGGTACCGGTACCGCCATCGAACTCGATAACTCTTTGATTCGAGATGAAAAAGAATTCCGACATCTTTCTCTTGCAATTCTCAGCAACGACGAATTTCTCTGCCGCTACACACGAGCGGTATTTTTTCATCCAAGGAAAAATAAAAAAAAAAATAAAAATAAAAATAAAGAAACCTAAAAGCGAAGCGAAGAAAAAGAAAAGAAAAAAACGTAGAAAACAAATAATGAAAAATAAATAAAACCCAAAACTGTTAAATGAAGGCTTACAATGATAGATTTCCCGTTTCTTGACATTCTACCGAACTTCGTTGAACGTCGATAAAAAGGAAGACAGAAACTACACTATGCATTAGGATCTGCCAAAAATAATGAGATTACAGCGTGATATATTAGAGGCGAGCAAAGAGCTGCTCTTAAACAAGAGGAAGCTTACGTCAAGTACATTTTGTGACGTAGCGTAGTTCGGGGTATTCTTTAATGTGACGTGAACGTAAGAAGCTGAAGGCAGCAGACAATTTTCTTGTCACAAGCTACTATCTTAAGAGTACGAGTCACTCCGGGGCACATGTGAAGTTCATTTTATCACAACCACGCCCTTTCGTATTTTCCAGCTTGTACATAACCGGCAACTTATAGTAAACCGCAATAATAAAACGTACCTCGTTTCGTACACTCTGCATAAATGTAT
Organism: Maconellicoccus hirsutus; assembly: GCA_003261595.1. Classification (NCBI taxonomy): domain Eukaryota; kingdom Metazoa; phylum Arthropoda; class Insecta; order Hemiptera; family Pseudococcidae; genus Maconellicoccus; species Maconellicoccus hirsutus. The sequence goes on along the minus strand of QBDW01027296.1, from coordinate 10,758 downwards.
AGCACATGGGCACAGAGGTGGAGAGGCAGTGAAGCGGTGAAGCAGTGAGGCAGTTAGGCATTCGCATTTTAGATTTATTTTCTGTTTGGTCGAATGTCGAATACCATCTTTCAAAGAATAGTTTTTTATATAGGTACATTCCTATAACTAAAAACTTTCCCTTCTCAAGCTTTTTAATTTTTTACGACCGGGCGAAAAAGAAAACGTCGATCTCGAAGAAAGTTAAAAATGTCAAAAAAAAACCTGCAATATTCATCGAGTAACCCTTTTAAGTAAGGGTACTAAACTCGTCTTCAAAAACGCAAGAGGTTAAAAATGAGGAAATTTCTCACGAAACGGATTTATTTTTTAGTTTTTTATTTTTAAACATGGAAAAAATCTCTCGAAATACTCGAATCCGAAAAGCAACCACTAAAGAAATTTATTCCACGATATTTGTAATTCTTGTTAGGTACGCAAACACATTCGTCATAAATTGCGATATGAACGTCGAACGGCGAACGTCGAAATACTCTCGAAGAAATGAGAAATAGAATTTGCTCGCGTAGGTGTTAATTTTTTTTTCTAAATACGATTACCGCAAACTTGCCCCTTTACGCAGCAACCACCCCTCATACCTATTACCTACCCAGTACCCCTACCCACGTATTCATTGTCGTATACTGATGTTCGTCTAAAGTGATGAAAAATTATTTCGCAAAGCTGCTTATCATAATGGTATTGATACAAGACGTAAATTTATTTTAAATTAATCTTCTATAAAGACGTTTCATGCGGATTTATCCAGACTTTTATGATTAATTTGAGATTCGTCTAAACGGAAAATCTCTTATAACATCTAAAACTTTCGTACACGGACTAATTCGTTCAGTACTTCGGCTCAACGAGAAAAAAAAAGGCATTTCAGCGAACCTTTCGAAACGTCGAGGCTTTAGGCTAAATAGAAAAAATACCCTGTTGGGGAAGCGGTCGAATGGAATGGCTGGAAACGGGAAGTGCGAATAATTGGTGGTTGATGAAGTGGACGATTGTATTGGTGTTTCGTCGAAGAGGGTGGTTGGTGGAACTCGTGCGAGCGGACCTTCATAATTATATCGATTCGAAGGGTGGACTCGGTTAGTTTCTAGTGGCGATTTATACGACGAATTCAAAATGGTTCTCGAAACGTAACAAGCAGGCGAAGCGAAAAGGATACTTTTTCTTCCTTCTGTCAAAGAAAATCCGTAGCATACCTTTCGAATTTCGATACGTATTTTTGTGTGTTTTTCATAACTTTGCGTTATTTTATTCGAGGATTCATTTTTTTTTTTTCATGTTTACCAAAGCAAAACATCACTCAGTCGATTGTTTTGAAATGAATTTGCATTGTATCCGTCGGTGTTAGATTATCATTCAGGCTGAAAAATAAGCAGATAGCCTTTCATATCATATGGCCTTTATAATTTTGTTGGGACGTTGGGTAATGTAGCTAAAGGGAATGCTTTGGCCTTTGAGTGGTGAATCGCTACCCGAACGATCTGGATTTTTAAAAAATTCATTTCATTGATTGTAAATTGATATGACTCATATCTATAGAAAAAAGGTTCGACTGTACCGACATTAACTTTTTTCATAAAAGATCTTTTCTTGCGACGAAATTTCAAAAAAAATGAAAAACCGTAAGTTCGAGAAATCAATTTCGCTCAAATCTGAGTGAAATTTTTTTTAGCATCCTCCCTTCAAGTAAATTCAGCTACGCTATCACGACTATCTAAATCATTTTGTCACCCACTCTATGAGGCTAGAAGCAGGGGGCTAATGCACCTCCCAGAAAGAAAATTTTACCGTAAAAACCTTCTCAAAAATGATAAAAACTTCATATTTTTGTAACGGATATATCAAAAATTTTCGCCATCGCTTTGCTCTCGCAATTTTTCATCTTTAAATTTCAATTTTTATATAAAAAATAAAAACAGTACGAAAAAAAGCAAGGGTGGTGGAACGAAATCATGTCGTTTCGTTCCACTTAACGTTTCGACGGGTTTTTCCAATTTTGTTTCGTTTCGTTCTTTTTTCCAAAAAATTCGTCAAAATCTATCTAAATTCATCTTGCAAAACAAAAAACAAACAAAGAAAAGGATCAATTTTTGATTCGTCTGTGCCTCTGTGGTTACCTTTCTGCATGATAAACTTTCCAGCATGATTTTCGGAGGAAGTATCCGAGTAGGTCCATAGGAGTACTTGAGAATTTTCTTTCAATAATTTAGACATATGGCAAAGGCAAACGGCGGCGTGCGCCACGTCAAAAACGGTGAAAAAGAAAAGTAAAGAAGCACAACAAGTATTCGCCGTTAAAAACACGCAAATTACCACCAAAAAGAGAGGAGGGGGTTCACTACAAAGGGCACGCAAAAGAATAAGCAAAAGTAAAGAAGAGATCGGCACGCTGTAAACTGCGTATCGTACATTAATTATACAACCGAAATAACAAAGTAGTTTAACAAGAAAAATAATCTCGTTTAAAATGCGCCAAACACATAAAACCGTTTTACTCGTTTTTCAGTTTCGTTTGCAGTACGCATCTTTAATGAGTGAAATTCTCCGAGATTCCTTTCATCATTATCTTTTATTCGAAGAATATTCGTTGCGGGAACGGTTCGAGCTTTTGTTTTTGTAGCATACCGTGAGGCGATGTAAAATCTATATTAATTAGCCCGACGTAGAGACAAGCGAGGTACGCCGGGTACGTGGAAGATGTCAGTTTTATATGGGAACAGTGAAATTCTCTTTCTCTTGCGCTCCGTTTCTCTCCGGCTCGGCGGTGTTTGCGTAGGACGTGCGAGAGAAGAAAAGGTTCTTCTTGCTCACTCGAAGGAAATTAACGCGGGTTACTACAAAAGCTGCAAGATGATGGCAAAAACCGCGAGAACCACCCGGAGCTTTAAAGCTCATTCTAATGACGAAGCTTTTACTTACCGAGTCTAAAGAGACCCTTTGTTCTTAATGTTATTACTACGTGAAAACCTACACCACACCCTTACCTTTTACCCAACCTTATATTCCGTCTTCTCTCTGTTCTGTTAGAATCTTAAACCTCATTCTTTAAAGATTCACGTAGCTATAAGACGTCCGTAAAAGTTATAGTTACCTATTTCGTTATGCTACAAAATTATCTCTTGTTTACGGTTTTCTACGAATCGACGTTAACTCGTGCCTCTCTCTCTCTCTCTCTCTCTCCCCCCCCCTCCTCCGTTTTTGTTATGTTTTCTTTTCAACTTTACTTTCACGATCCTATCGTAGTGGCAAAAATTCCTTTCACATTTCTCCGGTCATTCTTCCTTCAAAATAGCACCGAAAGAAAAAAAAAAGCTCCAACAAATAATTACACAAGAGCGCAATCGCAAAAATTACGGGCCTAAATGAGGCTACGAAGAAAGAAAAAAATGACCGTCACAACGACGCGATATTACGTAAATTAAATATCGATATCTACAAATTCGTTTGTCTCGAATCAGGCCTACATCCCGTCTACTCGTTCGATACGATATTAACGGCGATAATTACAGGGCGACTCGAAACATTTACGAACATCTTATAGGTTTCTTTTCTGGGCGCTTTTCATATTCTCCCTTCGTTTTATATTCAATTCGGCAAGAGACCTCGTACTTGTCGGCGAGGAAAATTCTATTAACGCCGCCAAAGCTATGCTCGAGCTGAACATAATTTATAACTTTATTATCGTTAGGTAAAAATTTAATGGTGCGAGCAATTCTTTCGGGTTTCGACAAGTAGCTGGCGAACGAGCGCAAAAAGCTGAAAAAAAGAACACACGAACGAAAGTACAGGAGAACGATTCCTACTCGGATCATTCGGCCGAGTATCATGTTCGTGTAATCAAACGACGAGAACATTTTAGTAACTCAATTTTAATACGTGCACCTTAAGAGGATTAGGACAACATGTACGAATACCAGTTTCAGCAATTGGAATACTCGTACTTCCTGATGTACACATACGCATATAAGCACCACCACCATCAGATTAAAAGTAACACTCGTGTAATCAACGAGGAAAAAAGGGTGAGAACTGGTTCGTAATAGGGATGTTTTTAGCAACAAATGAATCAATTCTGGTCGGATTAACGACTCGTAGTAAAATAAAAATAAAAATAAAGAAACAGGAAGAATATTACAGGTGCTATACGAATACGAGCGAGGTGGAAATGTATACATACATATGTATAGTGTACGTATAGTGTATAGGTTTAGCTAGGTATTCTTCCGCATCGCGCGTTTTCGCGCCCACTGCAAAGGTAATTTTATAAAACAAAGAAATACGCGAGGATTTGTGCACGACAAAGGACTAAAGGTTCGTTCGGATAAGATTAAGCAAAATACGACGACGATACAGGGATAGCACGTACCAGATAAACGGAGCGCTAACCGAGAATAAAAAAAATCCCGCCAGAAAAGTACGAGAGAACAAAAAAAAAAAATAAAATGAAAAAACAGAAAATTCAGTATGTAAAAATGGCGAGAATTATCGAGCACGCACAACTTTCGGAAATCTCTTAAAGGGGAGCCAATCAACAAACAAAACGAGCTCAGGTGTTATTTTACAAATATAAATCTGACAGAAATGAAAATTTTCTCGGCTGTAGCGAAAATTACGCGTTCTAGATTATTTGGTTAATGCGACGTCGTCGTGGGTTTTGTCATTTTAATGATGTAAGTTCCCAATTAAATAAAACTCTTGATTAAAAAGCCTCTTCAGAAAGTCTTTTGTTCGACCGGAGGTATTTTTACTCGTTAATTATACCCATCGACGTAGCAAAGGTAAAATTGCAAATGAAATAAAGTATAAAAAAAACAACGATCGAACGGGCGTATACGTAATTCATCCCTTCCTCATTGTTTATGCGTCGATTTTTCTTTTCACGTTCGACGTTGGCAGTTGACCAAGATCGGATTCTATATTACATAACAATTTTCTCGTTTGAATTGCCCGTACCGTCTCTGAAAATTCGAATATACCCTACATCGGTAAATAGCGCTGAAGGGTACTCAAATTCGCCTACCGAAAATATTCAAATTCAAAGTTTTTCGGCGAATCATATGGAGAGCAAAATTCCGAAATTTCAAAATGCGTTTTACGGCGCAATTTAGTGAAGAATTTTGGTAAGGTATGTACTTTTGTGGGACGAATTAATTGCTAGAAAAAAAAATGCTTGCATTAAAAGCTTCCTTCGAAAACTGCTGTTACGAATTATTATATTTTGTATCAAATCGGTGGTTTTATTTCTGCCAAGTTCGGCCAGAACGACTTTGATCTTAATTTACGAAGAAAATCGAACTTCAAAGCAGGACCTAGAAGATCCAAAAATATCTACCACGATAGGGATTCCTTTCGTTTGGAAAAAGGAAAAGCCCGATAGAAATAAATTGAAACAGAAAGCGCTCGCGACATAGTAGATACACTATACCGTACATCTGCGAGTAATAGAAAAAAAAAAAGGAAAAAAGGAAAAAAAATCCCCTTTGCAAAAGAACTCCGCTTATAAATTGATTTAAAATGCATAAAAAATTGTGTAAAAGTAAATCAGGGTGTAGAATGAGGAACATCTGCAGTGTACGACCTCTATTTGTAACAATAGGCTATAAAACAGGCGGGATACCATTCAGTAGCGACGCAGCACTGACCAGTACAAATGGTCAACGCGTTCGGTCAACAAGCGAGCGAGCATAAAATGGAAAAAGGTACGAGTAAAGGGTACGAACGTGCCCCTCGAAGAATTAACAAGGAAATAAACAAGCGACTGTCCTTTGGCCTTTTTCTACCTGAGGTGACCTTTTCGAGTATACTGGTCATAAATTATAAATGCCGGCGCAATGTTATGATGTTCGTGCGGTAACGTTCGATCATTTGTTAAAAACGCACCACCAACGTTGATTTCGGGTGATTTTTCATTCGTTTTGGCTGATTCCACGTGCGACGCATGCGTCTGGTCGCATCGGTCGCCATTGTCGTGCTCAATCTATTTGTATATGTAGTATGTACATGTACTGTGTGTATGTGTCGCAAGGTATACCTACTTACCTACTACCTATAGCTACCTACCGTCGCTACTAGGTCTAGGTAATACTACCATGTAGATATCTTAGCCAGCACCTATCCGTGTAGCTAGTAGCTACTAGCTACCTAGCACTAGCACATACGTACCCGAATGAAATACTCGCTTTTATTTAAATTTCACAACAAAATAACTTCCGGACTCGGAAAATCAAATTAATTCTTCGCAAAGTTGACGACCATCCTACTCTTGATCGAGAGAACTGAGAGAACTTTCGTTGTGTAACGGAAATAAAATTAAATAGAAAATTCACTCGAGTAAAGTTAAGTACATATCGTCTATGGTTGAAAAGTTAAAGTAGAACTTCAAACAGATGTAAAGAAGGCGAAGAGCAAGGTAGAAATGCCTCGAACAAAAGCAACTTCTCGCTAAGAACTCTGTATGAGACGTATTTTCGCTATATTTAAGTAGAATTGCTTATGAAGCAATTAGTGCCTTGAACTTTCCGTAAAATTTGTCTCTATCACAGGAAACTATTTCAATAATACTAAATAAATTGCTTACGTCGAATAATCCCAAGTTCCATACGAAACCATTGATTTATAAGTACTTTAAATTTTCGCCGCCGCGCAAAATTAATTGAAATTTTCCTATAGGCTGTGCCGCGCTGCTGAGGTAAACGTGAAATACTCGTACCTCAACTTCTTCCCTAGCTATAACTATACAATAGGCACCTTCTGCATAAGTTTTTTAAAACAAAAACCTCCCTACCACAGTACACTCGCCTATCTACAGGATGTTCTACGGTAAAAGTAAGGCCTTTAACTCAGAAACTGTGCAACATAAACTGAATCTATGTATGCATGTTTGCCTAACCTCCGAACCGCAGGAGCAGTGGTATAGTCTTTCAAAAAATTGGTGTTTTTTTTCAAGTTTGTCTATCGATTTTGAGTAATTACACCTCAATTACTAAAATAGATAGAAATATGCGGTTTATTCGGGGAGAAAGAGAATTTTATCCAAATTACGTATTCCAGTGTGAATGATTTTATGGCAAATTGAAGAAGAAAACACGTTTCTTTATTGAATTATTCAAAGATTTCTTCTCATAACGTACGACTATAAAAGAAGTTTTTAGGAGGAAAAAGTTTGCTCTTTCCAATGCCGCAAATCTTATCTTTCTGTCTTAATCAGATCAAAAGTTATAAAAATTAAAATTTCCAAAACTTTTTAAAATTATGTAAATTTTTTCAATTTTTAATTTTTGGACGACCATAACTTTTTAACTATGTGAGATAGAGAGATGAGGTTTGCGGCATTGAACAGGACGCCCTCCCCCCCTCCAGAAGCACTTATCAAAATGATCGGCATAAGAAGATATTTAAAAAAAAAAATTAAGAATTGATAAAAATTTCACTCATAACTAATCACTCTGATGAATGTAATTAGCAGATGTGGAAAAATGAAGGGAGGCGCATTGCCATTGTGAGATTTCTCAATAATAACTAATTAATTCGTTCGAAGACAAACACGAAAATATTTATACCTACCGATAATCACACGGGCAAGTCTCAACTCTCCTGAAATCTTTCGTTAAACCCTAATTTCAAGCATAATAAATGTTTAAAAGAAATTAGTATAGAAGTTTCGTTCGACCACATTACAGTGTACAAATCTTGCAAAGAACTGCCTAAATTCGCAACTAACTCGAGGTAGGTACCGCCAGTTTTGATTTTAATTTCGAAAGTTACATAGAAAAGAGGTAAGACTAATATACGAATATATTATAATGAAGGAAAAGAACAAAACAAAGCGAGTTAAATCATCTGTCAGCTTAAAAAGACTTAACGTACTTTAACTTTAGTTTCAAGTTAAGGCGAGTTCTCTGCGGCCCACGCGAAATAACGCGTAGCGCTTTAGATAAGCTTATGTGCCGCAAGAAAATACCCTTCTATGGAAACCGCGCCCGGGGATGAAAAGAAAAAGCAAATGTGTATTAGAGGTGCCTAAACTAAACCTTTATCATAATAAAGGGAAAGAACCATTGGTCGTTTTAGTAGTTTTATCGCATAGCAACGCAACTGGCAATCGGCCATTTTGTACGCCACCCACTCATATCTAAATTTCCAATTTACCTATACATATAAATCCCATTTATATTCGTATTTGCGAATTGTGCACGTTCTACGAGTACCTACTACCTAGTACCTACGTAGTATATCAATATAATGAGAATGTATCAATAAAATATTGTTTTTAAAATTTCGTTGAATTTTTTTTTTCCATTCCTTCAAAACATTTTACCTACGCGTATGAAGTAATAATAACGTGAGTATTACCTACCTAGTTAAATGTACATACCAACTACATAGTACATTTATGTATAAGCTTTATATGTAAATTTTATACATAAGTGGGTAAGTAATTAAGTATTGAAGAACTCTAAATTCTTGCTGCATACTACATATATCAATGGAAAATTACTGCGAAAAAATTCGAAAATAACGTCAAAGCAAAATAAAAACTTCCATTCGCGCTTACTTGTACAATTTTAGTTATGAATCTAAACGCGACCTTTATTTTCTTACTAAATATGTACCTACTTACGACGCGTAAAAGCGTAAAAAATAAATAAATTATCGTAAAACGCCTTATATACCTATGATTCTCATTTACGGCGACAAAATTAAGTAAAAGCGGTTTTTATTAGGAAAACAACAAACGAAAAGTTTTAGAAATTCGCTGTCTTTAATTTCCAGAAGTTTGAACTTTTTTTTTACTCTCTTTTCGGTGCTGGTGTGCGAACAGAAAGGACGCGGTTAATTACCAACCAAGGGTAGGTAATGTAATTTTAAGCCAAAGAAATTCTCCAAAGCTTGGAACTGAAAAACGATAAGAAAAGGGAAAAGGAAGTGAAAAGGAATATGACACGAGAGTAAAGCGGGAAAAACGAGGAAAAGATACAAGAAGAGGAAGTTAAAGTTCAGGATAGGAGGCGGATAGCTTTGCTGGTGAAATCCCCGGAGGGCATTCAATTCATTTCCTATCTTAGAGAAAAGTGAGCGGGGCAGAAGCTGGAAGCCGGAGATGGTCCTACTCTTATTTTACATAATATCTGTAGGGAGCGGTGGAAAAGTACAAGCCGAGCAGCGGACGAAAGCAGGAAGCCTCCTAAATTAAGATAACGACTTGAATTATTATTAACGACTATTACAAATACTCGCGTACCCGCAATTTGTATCTGTAGATATTTATATAGGTAAGGTGCTTTTTGAATAAGCCTTCGCTGGTCCGATACTTTTATTGTTATCTGCGCCGAGATATATTTCTCTGTTCAACTTCTCCATTCTTTTACAATGAAAAGCGAATGAAAAATACCGCTCGCTAATGAGCTGTTTTAATCCTTTTGAAATAATTTGTCGCCGTGATAGTTGCGTTTTGTGCTCTTTTTCCAAATACTAATACAGACAAAAATTGAAAGCGCAAGCAATACGAGTCCAATGCTCGTATTTTCGGATATTTACTTAATTGTGAATTCACCGTTGTAGGTTGTACCTACTCGTTTTTATCACTTTAATGAGTTCCAAGTACCATCGTCACTTAACAATACAAATCACACACATTACAAAATACATATTTATATCGTACTAATTTTCAAATGGTATGTATTTCTTACTTTACGCTATTTTGTAAGCAATACATCTAGCGTTTTGCCATGCCTATAAATTTTGACGCAATGATCGATGCTGATAATTATGCGATGCGTATTTTGTTCCAGATAACGGAGTTTAAGAGGGCTTCGTCAAACTAACAATAAGCAAAAATCGGCTTCGACAAAAAAGATTTCATCGGACGAATATCTATAAAAATTCGACGGAAACCTTAATTACTTTGTTCGTGATTGCGAGTTTTTGAAGATACGCTTGGTCACCATTTTCTTCCTTCGCGGATGCAGAAAGGTATTTTGAGTTGTGCCGTACGCGATCAGGATTGAAATACGAAACTGAAATGATTAATTTGATATTTAAATAAAATGTATTAGGTAGATTCTCGAAATCTGCAATCTGTTTGATACTGTTGAGTGTCAAGTTCAATGTTCAGCATTTGCTAGTACCGACATAATTATCCGTAGCTTAAAAGTAAACAATAATCTTGAATATTTATCTGGTTAGTGGCTAGATGTAGGCGCTCCAAAGGCAACTGACATTATAGGTAGATGAAACTTCAGTACGTACATAGACATACCTACTATAATGTGATTAATCAAAGAAAAAAAAATATTATACAGATTGAAAGTTGCGTCGGACGTACTTAGTTATACACCTACTCAATTATTATAAGAAATTTTGTTCAAAATACATATTATTCGTATTACCTTTACCTACAATTTTTGATGATAATATTTCCTGCTTCAATAACCGATGTCAGTGGTAGTTATATTCATTGTAAATCATGTCACATTTCCATTTTTAGAGTTATCTAACGAGCATGTAATATATGTGAGGGCGCATACGAAAAGGGACCACTTGGCCAAAATTTCGATTTTTTTTTTGTTGATGAAATTTGTGTAAAAAACCTTCAATAATCGAATGGAATTGACCATTGATCTCAATTTTCAATATTTCGAGGAAATTTTGACGTTTAAAGTTGAGCATATACGTAAATATTTTTCTTCAAAAATTGCTCAAAATTTTTTTTTATTTTTTTTT